>JAKCPB010001030.1:0-12500 GCA_021442155.1 Cymbidium sinense
GAACGTGGTTAGACATCGTCCAAAAGCTGACGTAGCCTCTCTCCGGGAGGCCTGACAAGCTCATCAAATGGCAAGTCTTCACGTTTTCTGGGAATGAATTCTATTACTTGATTGACATTGAAAGATATGTGTACCAAAGAAGCAATATGCCTATATGTTTGATGTACCAGCCAAGCCCAAGGAACTGAGCGGAACACCTACTACACCTACTATATGAAGTTGAAGTATGAGCGGGACAGCACCGATAACAACCACAACGCCGAAGCCGGTGAATTCACATCTGGTCTTCGCCTCGCCTGCGATAGAGAATATCCCTGCCCGGCTGTTCCGCACTAGTGTCGCTACTCTAAAGTAATGAGTTTTCTATTAGAGCCCCCAAGGGGAGAAGTCTATCATTGAAGTGCCAGTGGGGCTTGGCGACCTTCCATCTTTTAGAATCTAGTTGTTGGTTCCTCTCGAGCTTTTAGTTGAGCCTAACTTCTGTTATACTCGACTGAAAGGAGAGGCATATTTTTTTTCTGAAGCGGACGAAGTTCTTTACTCTATTTCTAGTTGAGCTTGGCTCATTTTAGTGACTCCCATTCAAGTATTAGAGTAGGGTCCTGGTTCTATTTTACCTAATGAGTCTTTCTTTCCAAACCGTATTCACATGAGGCGCTAGGGCTCTCCATTTTCTGCAGATTTTTGACAAAGAGCGCATCTACTTGGCATGATGACTCCTCGCTTCCTCCAATTATCGTCTGTAGGAAGCCTATCTTGAATAGCTTTCCACATGCAAACTGAAAATGGGTGATGACCAGACCAAATGGTACCAATTCTCATCCTTATCAGCAAGATGAATGTCTTTTCTAATCGGCCTTAAAGTGAGCATTTCTGGACAAGTTCCATGATCCATCTGAGATGAAATGATAGACATGCAAGTTGTGAGATAGGCCAACAACCTCTCTGATTCGGTCACCGGCAAGAGAATTTCTATGCTATTCACCCACGGGTCATACCATAGGTTGAAGTGGATCCCATTGCCCACCTTTCCTTGTATGTGCTTTAGTAGCCATGCCCTCTGAGAAATTATGCCTTTCCACGCCCAGGCATGCTGTTCAATGCTCCAAATGTCTTTGTCTTTTCTTTCTGTATTTGGCATATATCCATTTGACCCATAACGAGTCCTTCTAATGAATAAGATCCCATAGGTGATTCACCATGCAAGCTCGGTTCCACTCTTCCATCGATACCTAAACCTCCCTCATTCTTTGGCTTACAAATTCAAGAAAGCCGTGCCTCTTCCATTTTTCGATTTGGAGCAAGAAAATGCTCTACCACCCTTCGCCGTCCTTTTGAGTGCGGTTTTCTGTGCTATTTTGACTCTTAGATCTAGCTAAAGAATTTGGAAAAAAAACATATTCGCTTTCTTTTACCGAGTTGTCGTACTCTGGAGCAAATTCGTCTCATTTTTCATCCTAAAAGGACTCTGTGACTTTCACTCAATCCCCCTTGATCCGCCTGAACTCTGAACTGGTCGGTCACCACCCTGATAGAACTTCAATTGAAAGAACGATGTATCCAAGGCCGTCAGCAAGTTTGATGACGACAAGACAAGAATCCCTGGATATCCCCAATCCAAGTTTCTCATAGTAATACTTCTCTGACCACCTGGATAGTCAATGCAGCAAATCTTCTTCTGCAAAGGTGATTGCGTCATCTTATCTTCCGCCCCATATTGTGCTTCCGCTTCCGCCATAGAAAGATATCGTACGCTCTCATTTCAAAGAGCGTCTATCTTGCTTCTCTGGATAACTGGAGAGCTTCATAGATGAAAAATTTCCTCAGAGGGGCTATGGCATCATATTCCATCTAGCGCCTGATGTGAGTTCGCGAAACTACAAGACAAGAAAGTTTTCGTCAAGCTAGAAAAAGAAGATGCGATAAAGCCATCTAGGGCAAGGGTGATTTGAAGGTTCCTATCTATGGTCGAGTCAATCAGAGGCTTATGAGTCAAAGGGCAGCCCATAAATGAATAGCTGACGATAGCGATTCCTTCGACCAATTCTTCGTCGATTTCTCAATCCAAAAGTCAAATGTCTGAAACTAAGCTCTTTGTGTAAGGAAAGAAGAATATGATACTCTTCAGTACACAGTCAAAGTTTTCTTTCTATACCCAATAAAAGAAAAAGGTCTTCGATCATAGGAAGTCTGGTAGTCCATGGTCTCCCGCATGAGCGGGTGTCCATTGTCTAAAAGTAGAAGTCCTACCATGCCATGATAGCTGAACCACTAGATCGTCAATTTCCACGCTATTTCCTTTGAACTCCTAAGTCAAAATGCTGACTATGACAAGAGTCGCGACTATGGAAGGACGGTACGAAAAGCGCTAAAGGACCGCCCAGTCAGTTACCCCAGCTTACTAAAGAAAAGGCGATAGAGAATCAACCGCGGAACATACCTTTCCAGGGCGACATGTGCTTTTGTACAGAGCTTTCTCCAATTCCCGATTTTGACAAATGAAGGAAAAGTGGTACTGTGGCTAACTTCCCACTGCATTCTAAGAAGAAAGAATACGTTAGAAGAACTTCACTTATCACTTCATCCAAGAAACTTCCTGAAATGCAATTCCTTCCCTATGGGCTTCCTATCGCCTGCTATCGCCTGCTATCGCCAGCCTGGAATGAAAGGGAGGGCATCAACTAGCCTACCAAAATGCTTGCCCAAACTCCAAGACCGGTAATGCCACACACACTCCTTTCAGAGAAACTATTGACAGTACAGATAGGCTCGGCACCTTACGGCCACGTGCCTAGATCCCAATATTCTGAGCGCTAAGCCCAGAATGTAAATACCAAATCGGTGAATCTATAAGGAGTGATCCTGCACCACACCCCAACCATTCCGGTCTATAGATTCATTACATTCAGGAAGATACTGTCCTGTAAAGTTGAAGTACATTATCTGAAAGTGCATCTAATGTGGTACTGGGGCGGTGATATGTCCCAGAAACCTACGATGAAGACCTTCGTCTCATTCACAGGAGACGCACGTATCATTCCTATTATCTGAAATTCTGAATAAGAGTGATCCTAGGATTGTGAAATTTCTATTGAGCTATTGCTCTTTATCAAAGTTCATCCGAGTGTGGCCGACCGAAAGTTTCTCCGGTTACCATTCAGGTAGCATGGCATCCTAGTGAAGCATGTAAGAAGATTCAAGTCGAGTTTTTGACTCGAGCTTCTTCCATGTTCAGTGCGTATGCACCATCCTACACCAAGATTCCCTTGAAGCTTGGTTTTGAGTTCAAACCCATATGGACTTCGACCCCCAGAATCCAATCCTAGAAGCTAGGGGTGTTGATTGTTCTTAGGAGGCCATGGCATACACTACCAGTGGATGTCACTGCTCTCATGACTCTTATACCTCCTGAGGCTTTGTCTGAATTAGGTTCGGTTTGGTTTGCGACCGGAAATGTATGGTTCACATCCGGTTACGACGATCCTATTGAAGGCAGGCACTTATGGGTTGGGCTGGCTGATCAACAGCCTAGTGTTACCCGCACAATCTTTGTGGTGGGACACTATGAAGCTCAGACCTGAGTGTGGGCGTTTTGGAGTGAAACTATAGGGTAGCGGGAAAGTGCGTGTTGATTGGAAACCCTATATGGCAGGCTTGCTTAAGGCCTTTCCATGATTGGGTTATGTTAGTGCTTAAGTCACTTGTGACTGACGGCACGTTCGATCAATTGGCACCACTTAACAGATTGAAAGGGAAAGAGCATCTCTACTCTTTCGATCTTCAGGCTGCTACAGACACTTGGCAACGATTTCCGGATCAATGTTGTCGCTTTGGGGATTGGAGCTTCGTGGCTGTATTTGGCCACTGGTTTCCGAGATCCTACAAAGACTCTGGGTAAGAAGTACACTTTCCTGGTGTACTTCTTTACGAAAGGTCAACCTCTAGAACCGGTCTTCGCACTAACACATCATATGTTAGTGTGGTGGGCCGCCTGGCAGGTGTACCCTGGGATTCTAGATTATGCTATTCTTGGGACATTTTTCTCGCTTATGATAAGGTGGCTGCATCCTACACAAAGATCATGGATCAGTGTGAGTTTCTTATAAGTCGTGAGAAATCACTCACTCATTTCCCACACTGGTGCAATGGAATTCGCTAAGCGGTTTCTTGCCGATAAGGGGGAGACTATCGCCTCTCTCTTTGAAAGTAATACAACTTGCGGCTGGTAGAGCCATTGGTGCCTCACTGTTGAAAAAGTGAGGTGTGGACTCTGTGAGGGTATCTTACCGGATCAGAGGTGGTTCATATCGAGTCTATAGTCGTCTTGGTATCCAAAAAGGAAAAATGGGTTGCAATTCATGCTACCTAGTGGCATTTGGCCTTATCCTCTCCGTTTCTGGTTCAAGCTCCCTGATTCAGGAGTTTTGGACTGTTACGAAGAGGGGTTTCTAAGTAAGGTTCTTCATTTTGTCAAAAGTCAAGCTTCTCCGAAGAGAATTCCTTCGTACTTATTGGCTAATGACCAGGATGATATGTTATAGCGTTTTGGATAAAACAGCATCTAACATACCTGAAATGGTATGCTACGGCGTATATGGATTCTAGTTTCTCATTCGAAGAAATTTTATCCCCACCAGTCGTTTGCTATTCATTAAAACGTAACGTTCAGGATCGTATTGATCTACGTTATGGAAGAGTGTAGAAGGCTTACGATCTGCTGAGGAACCACCCTAGGGTCTGACCTGGGTAGGTTCGATTGGGGCTATGTTCTTTAGTCGTTCTCCCTTAAGCAAGGCGCTAGCCTATCAAAACTGAAACAAAGAAGCATATACACCATAGGGAGGGAAGAATGAAAATTCACTCATCTCACCATTTTCCCATTTTTCTCGTAGACAGGGAATTTCGTTCGTCTATACAGCGGCAAAGAACTCAAGTTCCTCGACTCGCATGGGTGGGGATCTATTCTCATGCATTTCTCTGGGCAGAGGCCTCGTTCTGTAATTGATATAAGCTGTAAAGGTAGTACTATCTTAAGCGTCACTTTGATGCACTGCTCTTCACCATCAGTCTGAAGTTTCTTCTGAGCCCTCTCGCTAGGCTCTGCTTCATCAGGTTTGAAACTATCTCGCTGGACTTCTCTGCATCTTCCTTCATTAAGTCCTCCCAACGAGTATTCTCAACCTGGACCCTCCTTCAATGAAAGCTCTCCATCCTCGGCAAACTCCGAATAGCGTCAGCAAAATGGATTTCAGGTCTTTCGAAGGGAGTGCTCCCCGGGCGCCCAATTGCAGGCCTAGTTCACTTCACAGGAGAGGGGCGAAAAGCTAAATAGCTAAAAAGAATCTCAGAGAAATCAGTATAGGTGCGATGAAAGAAGCCGAAGACTTACAAAGGCGACCGGTAGGGTTTTTATCTATTTTAGAGAGATGTTCTAGTTGCATTCCTCTCCTTTCAGTCGAGCCGGTATATACCTCCTCTCCTCTCCTTTCAGTCGAGTATAGCAAGCTCACCTTTCAGTCGAGCTACTTCGTTCCTGTAACGAGTTAGAATGCGAGCTACAGTACAGTTTTGAAGTTGTGTATAAAGAAAGAGTCGCGAGCATAAAGAGCGATCTAGTTTGAGTAGGAATTCCGAATCAGGGAAGCGAGGAAGCGAATAGGGTACTCTAGAAAGGGTGACTTTCTATCTATTCTATTAGATTAGGTTCTATTAGGTCTTGTCCTTCTAGCTAAGGTAAGGGCTAAGGCTCAGTAGTTCTTTCCCTAGACCGCCCAGTCTCAGTCTTTTTTTTACATCATCCTCAAGTGAAATGAAAGAGCCACTTCAACCACCTTCTAAAGGAAGGATAAGGCGCTAACAGCGTGAAGCAAGAGAATAGGATTCATAAATGGTCTAACATTCATCATTCATAAGTCGCATAATGAGGCTAGCTTGTCTAAAGAGTCATAGGAGGGCCTCCAGTATGGTGAATTTACTACTCCTAGCGCCTTTGTGTAATCTCTTTTGTAAGGAGGGAGTAATTTCAAGTTCAGGTCAAGTGAAATAGGAAAAAGACTTTTTCAATCCATTGCAGAAAAAGAGTCAACCGGCTTTTCTCGAATCTTCGGAATCACCGCAGTAAGGAAAGGAAGTGACGGCACTCATCTCATATTCATGCCCAAAAGTGAACCAACGAACATCGGATTTCAAAGTCTCTTCCAAACCTCATTTTCAACTTTCAGTTTTGACGCTTCGAGCACATCTGGTCTTCAGTGGGAAGCCGCTACAGAGCGAAGGTCTTCATTTCTAGTACAAATTCATTTCTTCTCATAAGGCAAGCATCGACATAGGCGTTAGACTTTTTTTTTCATTTGCAAAGGAAAGGTATAAGGTATCCTAGACTCCATCAAGTCAAGCTCCATCCTCACCTCAATCCAGCTCCTCGTGAGCTTCAGGGATGCATCAGAAATGCGGTGGCCCTGATCAGCAAGAGTTGAAGAAGGAAATCCTCCCATGTCGAGCGGGGAATCGGAGATAGGGACTTTGTTTTGGCCGGGAACGGGAAGTCTTTAGGTCGCTCATCAGTCCAAGGTTTGCCCGATCAGTCGTGTAGCCCTTTCAACACAAAGTGCATAATTTCTTATCCCAATTCTTCTTTTCTTTCTTATGAGTTTCCATCAAGCACAGGAAAGGTTGAGTCGGGTAGGGCAGCCCTAGAGAAGGACTTTTGTCGACTAATCAAATACCGAAAAATTGGATTTTTTGAGTCGAGCCTATTATATCCTTTGAGTCTATAGATTCAACAATTCTAAACTACTTTCATTGAAGTAGAGAAATGCTTTTCTTACTTTTCCCATGGGTGGATGAAAAGTTTCAGATGGAAATGTGACTTCACTAAAATCATCATGTTTCTTACTTTTCCCATGGGTGGATGAAAAGTTTTTTCTTCTCTTTTCTTATTCAAATAGAAGAAAAAAGAGCAGCTCCTAGTAGAGTAGTGGCATGGTCATCTAAAGAAGTCTCCTTCAGGCTCAGGCGAATAGATCGAATGGATTCTCTGCTGCAATGAATGTCATGGAAGGTCAGCCAGACAAAGAAGAAAAATCAAACTAGCGTTTCTTACTTGGCACTAAGAACTAGCGCCTCTCCAAAAAAAAAGCCTTTTTTGGAAACCGGAGAAGAGACTTCAATCCCAATTTCTTCACTGTAGCCGAATTGGCATGTCCTAGTCTCCTATGCAAGAAATCATCTACCGATTCATCAGACATTGTCAAAGCTGTAGCGTGAGAGTCCACCAAGCCCCCGTGCCGAATCCCTTTAGCCAACAATTTTCCCGCACGGTTCAGAACTCAATAGAAATTCGCTCAATTCTTGAGAAAAGATTCTTAGCCACTTGAGGAAAAGGAGTCTACTCAAAAGTCTTATGACCTTCCATAACTGAAGGAAGAGAGATTGAGCCAACCCGAACAAGAAAGTGAAAACCCGCCCCGTCCTCGATTAGAAAGAAGATGTGGTTTGCTGAACCTGACTGACTAACGCATAATCAGTAGCCAGAGGAGTGGAGGAGGCGGGCATAGGCTTGTAACGGGCACCCGGGAAAGGGAACCCTCATAGACACCGAAGTGACAAAGACCATACCCAGCCCGTCCAAGATATACATTACTTTCTCATCATCTGAAACAGATTTCTGAATAGCAGCCAACAACTCACAAATAGCTTTGAAACGATTCAAGTACAAGTAGTCGGTTATGGAAGATGTACCTCTCTTGCACATAAGTAATTCGACTTTGAGTTGTTGCTCCACTTCTCCAAAAAAGTCATTCCTAAGATATGTTCATATGGCATGGACTGAAGTGAGATGGTGTTGGCAAGAATCTCTTCGGAAAGGGTGGTATTTAGCCACGACACAACCTTTTTATCCTTCCGTAACCATGCTCTTCATATGCCGGATTAGGAACATCACAGTAGATCCATCTTCTCCTGCTGTGGATCGTTCAACTTTCTCTGGAGGGGCAGCCTCAGGAAAACCCAATTTCTTCGAAGGCTCATTGGAAGAAGGTCTGAAATTGTCCTTTCCAGACAAGGTAGTTGGAGCCGTCCAACTTGATCTAACCGTTTACTCGCTTCCACACCACAGGCAAGTGAAGTAACTGCGAGCAGCAAGCAGCTTCAAAGGAAGGCTAAGGTGCCCTTACGTTTAGGCTAGCGCATGTAGGCCCGAAGCGTTGAAGCTGGGGTCAGGTGTTTTCGTCAGCCGGAGATAGGAATCCATGTTGCTACTCTAATGGAGCGGAGAACTACCTTCGTGAGAAGCAGCTAAGCGGAGTCTTGAAATAGATCCGGTTCACCCAGAAAGAAGTATCATCGACGAGGGGATCCCGGTGTGAGGCAAGGTCTTTCTTTCCCTATTCTTCCAATAAGGAAAGGAAGGGATGATGATGGACACCAAGCTAAACAAATTGCATTACACCCAGAGGCATTAAGATAGGATGCCGACGGAGACTTGCAACAGCTTCTTGGACAGAGAAAGCTAACAAGGTTCACTTAGACAACCGAAAAGGTATCTATGAACTACAAACTGAAAGGAGTCAACTGAAACTCAGGAATAACCGTTCACTCCGTTTGTGCCCTACGACTCTTCCTACTTGACTTGACAATCACTCTATTTGACTGAAAGAAGTGAGCTTGCTATACTCGACTGAACACCCACCCAATCTCTCTGTTGTTGATACACAATTTAGGAATCTCTATTTTGTTTTCTACACTTTCTACACAATATAGATAGAAAATGATACAAAATGGGCATACATAACTCACCTTTCAATTATTCTCTCCTTAAAAGCTGTGTCAAGTTCGAGAAGTACTTACACCAAGCGGGTACCGGCTTCGCTAGACCATTTCGGTCCGTCCTCAGGGCTAGGCTCTATTGGGCGCTGGCTTATCGTAAACAAACAACAAACTTGATTCAGCAGGACTGTTAGATACGCAATTTCGTATAGAGACTGAAAGCTTCAAGTCAGAATTGTCGTATAGAAAGAGACTGAAAACTGAAACTCAGAATTGTCGTATAGAAAGAAGACTTTGTCTTTCTGGACTGATTCCCTTTCTCAAAGGAGAGATACGCAAGAAAGAATGGTACTAGGGTCGGTCGGGCACAGGGACACAGGGTTCAAAACGCACTGATGGATTGAATCCTTTGATTGCCCGAACCCCCTACCCGTAGCTCCTTGTTTGGAATTCAGAAGTCGAGACTTTCCTAAATCTTCTATTTCGTATAAGAAAATAGACCAAGCAACTCCTTCCCCAACCCAATCCCACACTGATGAACCGTAGGGAGGCTAGGGCCAATGCTGAAACAAGAACGGAATCTGTTTCATCTCCTCCCTGTCACACGGCATACGCTTTCTGGCTTTCTGGCTCAAATGGAAGCCTTTTAGATAGCTTTCTCTTGCACGCTTTGCCCTTTTCTGCTTGGCTAGAAATGATTTGATATCCCAGGGAAGGATTCAGCGGCAGTCCAAGTTCTAGTTCAAGTTGAAAGCTCGCCAGCCAATCTGAAAGAAAAGCAAAGTCTTGGCCTCTTGGCAGGGAAGATAGACATCCAGTAGTGCAATTTTCAAGCATCGTACTAGGGTTCGCTTGTCGAGTGAAATAGAAGAAACTCTCCCGATGGTATCTCGCCCCAATCGCCTGAATCCAATGGTCAGAAAATGGTATTCAAAACGTGTCTTTTCTCATTCAAATGGGAGCCTTTCCAGGTGTTGTTAGCGCTTTTCAACATGAATGAGAGAATCCATTGCCGTAGTTCTGTAAGCGTTTGAAGTCAGGTGGGTTAGCCTGGGCCAGGTGATCGGGTCTGCCCTAGCAAGTGCAGAAAGTTTGATGAATTAGAACGCTGACCTTGTACCTTCTTTCCGCTATTCCAGTTGTGATTTCATGAGTGGGCCTCAACCATGAATTCTTTTGGGGTCAACCAATGCTATCCATTCTAGCCAGTCTCATTTGAAGTGAAGCAACAGTCTCCTTTGGTCTTTAGGGCTTCAGGCTCTCAAGTCGGGAAATCCTGTTCGAAAGAAAGCCCTCTTCATTCTAGGGGATGCAAGCTTTGTAGTAAGGTAAGGTGCGGAGCAATTGCTAGTCACTACACCATCAAGTAAGGGCTTCCCATGTCAGGTAGGAGGAATTTCCCTTCCTGACGGCTGGCAGCTAATCTTCTTGTTTCCTTCCCCTTCGAAACTCGTCTAGCTATCGAAATAGAAAGCCAAGCCTTACCGAACGTCCCCGTCAGCTGGGCTCTTGTCTGCTATGGTGACTATTCACTATGGTGCTGATGCCTATGGTTATTCACTATGGTGCGGTTCTTTCTCTTAGAGCGCGTGAAGCCAAAAGACTTCGATGAAAAGAAAAGGCGATAGTTTTCTTTGTCAAAAGAAAAGGAGTTTGACCGGTTTAGACGATTCTGGGAGGGCGATGAAGAGAATATGCTTTCTCCAGGAATGGATGAAGCAGCACTTGCACTATCTTCATTGGTATGCTTCGGCTTACTTCGATTATTTGCTTTCTCTTGAAATCTCTCTTGTCGCCGCCGGTTGTCTTTTCTACATACAAACGCAATGTAACGACTCGTCCTTCATCACGGCCTGTTGTGTAAAGCTTACGACCTGCTGCGGAAAACGCCTGTTGGGGTCTATGTTTCTAAATCGATCCCCTTTAGCAACTCCCAAAAAAACTTGCCATAGTCAGACGGAATAGGACGTAGCTCAGCTGAGCAAAAGAGAAGCGGATTCCACTAGGGAAGGGTCTACACTCTACTCTCCTCAGGAAGTACGGTCATAGAACGAGTCCCAAACCCGAATTCAAGCCATTCGACGATAAGTCTCGAGAGGGAAGGGCAATTCATTGGGCTCGCCGATGATAGGGAGAGAAAAGAAAGAGTCCAAGCCCGGCTAAGAATGAAGTTCGAAAGTTGTGTATCGATATCCGAGTGCAAGACTGTAGTGCTACTTTCTTCTATTTTCCTCTTCACTACGTGCCTTCTTCGTCTAAGACCAAGTAAGGATGGAATCTCTGTTTTCAGGCGGTCCCAAAGTTTCATTCAACAACACCTTTTTTCTTTCTCTTTCCAACAAAGACAAAGAAGAAAGCCTTCTAACGTTTTGATCAAAGAACTCCACTTTCAAGCGAAAGAAGATCGACTTCCTCATAGACTAATAGAAAAGCCCTGCGATCAATGCCTTTTTCATTGACCTTTCGTCTTGTGTGACCTTGCTTCAATGCGAATCCATAGTTTTCTTTCTTTCATAGCCAACGAATCGAATTTCAAGCAGAAATGGAAAAAAGCCTTTCTAAATGGAAAATCCATATCGGGTCCTTTCCGAAGACCGCTAAGGCGCTAGAAAAGGGAAGGTGTGTGTGCCACGTTTCACTAAGACCAGTAAAGAAGGCACTAATGCCACTCTGAAGTGAAGGAAGTCTGTCTGAATGAACCGCTCACTTTCTTGAGCTAGACAACTCCCCTATCTGATTTTCGTTTTTTCCTCTTGTGAGTAGTACTTTACGATTCAGACTAGTTTCCGTGGGTAGATCGGTAGGCTAGGCCGCTATGAGTGAAGGTCTAAGATCACGAGAAGGTTCGTTTCGTAAGGCGACAAGAGCCAAGATCGAAGTAGGGTTGTGAGATCCTATTTTCTGGTCGGCAGGCTAGTCGTTTAGTTAGAGTTATGTTTGGTTTTGTTTTTTCATATAGAAAAGAACTAGGACTATATATGTCTTACAATAGAAAAGAAAAAGTGAAGGTAGAAGTGACCGACGACAAAGACAACAGCTTGTCCAGCAGTTGTTCTGGAAAGCGATCAGTCTCATTGATCAAAACTCAATAGTGACCACTCCGTGGGCTTACTACGTAAGGACCCAAGTGGATCCCTCCTTCGTCTCAAGATGGACTTAGACCAGGTAGGGTCTGAGTAGGCATTGTTTCACAGAATCTAAAAAGAGAGTGAAGACCCGTCGTTTTCCCTTCTTTGGTTGTGTGGAAATGTAATAGAAACTAGTGTGGAACAGCCCTTTTCCATATCCGCTTCTTGGGATCAAATTACCGGAAGAGCTAATGATCCTAGAACAATGACCAGCCAACTCTCATGGTGATGCAAAGCCGTTGATCAGGGAGTTTCAGTTGCATCCTTCCTCTTCGTTCTTTCGGGCACCTGGTGGATTGATCATTTTTCTTTTTCATATGAGATGGTAATGTAAGAAGTCAGAAGGTAGCGATTCCAAATGTCTAGAAATCTGACTAAGTTCCAGGTATGGATTGAGAATTTTCTAGATGCTATGAAGTCTTTTCATTTGAAGATATGATGAATGTGAAATGAAGCCGAGTTTTCCCTAAAAAAAAAGCAGTAGGCTAAGAGTGGGAAAAAGGTTCGACTGTTCAGGCGCGATGACATGCCTGCTTTTGTCAACCCTCTGAGTCTCAATCTCAAGGCAGCGAGACCATTGAGAAGTGTGAAGTTGGACACTACCCC
>JAKCPB010001030.1:17500-60679 GCA_021442155.1 Cymbidium sinense
GAATATAGAAGGTTTGGTTTCATCCCCTTCTCTTCGAAGAGAACCTTTTCTTTTGACAAAGAAAACTATCGCCTTTTCTTCTTTCAGAATCAAACTCTTGCCTTTTCTTATGAAAGAAGAAAACTATTGACTTATGGTGCTGGAACTTAGGAACTAGTCAGAGGGCTATCGCCTGAAATAGACCTATAAAGGCTTTCCTTGCTATCGAATCAGACAAAACATTCATTCGGGCTCTTTCCAAAACCCTAACTTTCACTATTGAACTCTAAGGGTACTGGTCAGCTTGAAACTATGGCTTTTTCTAGCGCTAGAACAGAGTATGAAAATGAACACGCGGCTGGGTGGCAACCACATGTCCAACTCAAAACAATCTTATCTGACCTTACTGCATAGCGGGCACTTTCAAAAGAGCTGGGGCATGCCCTTCACAACCATGCTCATTTTCTTTCTTCTGACTGGCAGGTAAGAGTCAGAACTTCTCTTATCCTAAGCTCTATTGCTCGTGGAAAGTCTTGAACTCCTTTCGTCAGTAGCTATTTGGAAGCCCTTTGGTTGTTGTAGCAACAAGTGAAAGTTTTGACTTTCATAGTGAACATGACTCTCTCTATCGGCAGGCTTGGATGAGAAGCTCGAGCTTTCTATTTTCATACTTTTTTCTAGTGCAAAGCAATTCGAAGGGTTGGCCGTATATGATAGCCGGTCTCGCATCCCAGTCCCAGTAGCTGGGAAAGGGTTTCCAAGCAAGTCAGTCACTAGAGGTAGGGAATTTGGGAGGAGATTGGAAGTCGAGTCTTGCCATTGGCTTTCAAGTCCCGCCTCTCTCTATGCCCGAGCCCTAGTTTGAGAAAGTAGTTTCCAATTAGGAAGCACGGGAAATCACAGGGGTGCAAGTCAGTTCCGAAAGCAAGCTCACCTCTCCTGTTCAGTCTTCGTATATAAGAAAGAGACTTTCTATCCTGTCAGTCTAGCCGGTATTCTAATCTAGATCCTTATCCTTGAAGTTGCTCCCTCCTCTGTCACTTGTATTCATCTGTGACTTGTCTCCCAAATCAATCCATTTCTTATGTCTATTGTCACAGATGTCTTGGTTCTGCTTTCACGACTCTCAATCATCTCGCTTTGCTCGAGCTATCGCCTCTCCTTCAAACAGTAGTCGAGCTACTTCGTGACTCTCTTTCTAATCTCCGGTATAGCGTAGCTACTACTTCTTTCTAGACTATCTATCCAGTCCAGTGATATCTATCTTTAGATACGAGATCTTCGGACATAAAGAAAGAACATCATATCCGATTCAAGACAGACATCAAGACATAACATCCCGGGTCAATTCTAAACTACTGTAATGGAAGTAGCGAAATGCTTTTTCTTTCCCAATGACAAGTCTATCACTTCTTCGCGTTCTCTACTCTGACTACTATTTCCTTTGTTCATTGGATCAATAGGAATTTCTTTTCACGGAGGAGTCAGAGATTTGGATCTCTTTGGTTCACTCCATCGACATCATCAGAAATGGAATTCTTGGTATGGATTTTGTCAAATGCTTTTTTTCAGTCAGTATAGCTCTTTTCGGACTATTGATAGCATCTCTTTTTTATGGATCTATTTCTTTTCCAAATTTGGGCTGAATGAATTTCTTTTCAAAAGAGGTCCTAAAAGGAGACAAAAGAAAAGGTGCACCCTACTGCTAGGAGATGCCAACCAAAAGGTCACTTTCCTCACTCGACCGACTGTCTCTCTTCAAGAAGGCCAGCAAAGGATACCTCATAGTGAAGTCAGTCTTATCGAGCAGATACCTTTTGAAAAACCAGTCGATAGCACCCGCTAAGAGAAAGAAAGGTTCAGGATAGCCGACAAGGGGTGTTTCTGCTTTGACTCCAAATTCCCAATATCTTTCTTTCTTGAAACCTGCTTTCCGAGCGCACTCTTAGCTATCCTCTGAAATGCTCTTCTTCTTCTCGCTACCTAGTTGAAGAAATAGAAAGTCACTCTCTTGCGTTTTTATACGAACGATAGCAACAAGAAGTGAAGGTGCGAAGCAAAAGAGCTACTGGCTATAAAAAGTATAGAAATCCAGTCCAGGCAAAGACAGAACTCAAGTCAAGAGCTGCGATGGCACTGACAGGCTATAGTAGGCTTTCGGTTCGGGTAGCGTTTCTTCTCCAGGCCACAGATAGCCGCAGTGATAGCTACGTCCGTTTCCGAAATAGGGAAAAAACTGAAAGTCTTGAACAACACACATACATAGAGTTGTCGGGAACCTCTATCATTCATAGACTTTTGACTTTTGAGCTCACATTCACCATTCACCTAGCGCCTTGGCTGGGAACCATCCCTTCTCTTCGAAGAGAACTCTCGCCTTTTCTTCTTTCTTTCAGAATCAAACTCTTGCCTTTTCTTCTTGAAAAATCAAACTAGCGCTTTCATCATGTGGGAATTAGAATTCATTCCTGTTTACTTACTTTATCCAGGAAAGCCTGTACTCGGCTACAAAGTTTCTTTTGTGCACTGCCGGAGGTTCCATTTTTCTCTTCATAGGAGTTCTAGGTATGGGTTTCTATGGTTCCAATGAACCGACATTAGATTGATAAAAATGAGCTAATCAATCGTATCTGGAAAGAAGACTAGATTTTTGTTTTCTTATTGCTTATGCTGTCAAATCGCCGATGATACCCCTACATACATGGTGACCAGATACCCACGGGGAAGCACATTACAGTACATGTATGCTTTTAGCTGGAATCTTATGAAAGAAAGATGGGAGCATATGGATTGATTCGGATCAATATGGAATTCTTAGCTCACGCTCATTCTAGATTGAGTGATAGTAGGAAGAATACAAATCATTTATGCAGCTTCAACCTCTCGGTCAACGCAATTGAAAAAAACGTATTGCCTATTCTTCCGTATCTCACATGGGTTTCCTAATTCTAGGAATTGGTTTTCTAACTGGCATGGGACTCAATGGAGCCATTTGACAAAGACTCTCTCATGGATTGATTGGTGCTGCACTTTTTTTCTTATCTATGTTACGTCAGATTTTCTATGGTTCCAAACTCGAATTTTGTTTCTTCTGGACCACGAGAACTCTTTGTTTCGATCTGTATCTTTCTACCTGTAATAGGAATTGGTCTTTCTCCTTATTTTGTTCTCCCGTTATCGGTTTACAAGGTACAAGTTCGATTATCTAAAGAAAGAATTTTCATGATCTTAGAATTCTTTGACTTTCCTATTTTCTTCGTTGTACAATGAAAAAAAAGAAGGCGCTAGTTTCGCTTCCTTGAGTGATCGAAGTGCTTCCAGGGCGTGTGTCACGAACACTTGAAAGTCGATTTCTTTCTTCAATCCTCCTCCAGTCAAGAATCAGTTTTGTCACGAGCAAAGGAGGGTCTGCGCTTTCCTTCTTAGTCTTTGACAAATTCCCCTGCCCCTAGTCTTGCATTCCTAAGGTAGAGTACTCTCTAAGTTAGAAGATCTCAAATCCTGCATTTCTGAGCTTCAAGTGTGGAGGACCATTCCCTGATGCTTTCTTGTCTGACTTCAGTGGTAGTGTAGTGGGATTCTTCCTTGGCCAATTGCCTTTCTCATGTAAGCGGAAAGTGCCTTTTCCGGGTCAAGTCCCATTTCCGATCATGTGGTAAGTTTCCCGCTTGTTGAGTGAGTTCAGTCTAACAGGTACACATCGCGATGTAAAGACTCTTGCTTGGCGATTTCCATTCTTTCCTTCTAGCCCGTACTCTCTTCGTCTCTTTGGAAGTCTTGTCAGTAGTGTAAGGTTCAATGCTTTGGATTCGCTCCTATCTCTATTTTGAGTTTCAGTGTGCATCTCTTTCTTGTATGAGTCTTTGCCTTGATGTGTAATAGATCTGCGGGGAAGCCCCAGTAGCCTATGTCTTTCTTTCCGTTTTGTAAGGATTCTCACTCTTTAGTCTCTTAGTATGAAAAGTAGTATGTCTGTCTGGCTTTCTGTTAGTTTAAGCTGTCGAAGTGGTGGAAGTCTTCTATCGAGTGCCTGTTCTTCCTTTTGTATGCCCATCCCCCTATCCTTTCTGAAGGTCATAATTGCAATTGGAATGCTATTCTTCTCAGTCCGGACTGGTGATTGGGGTGGATCACCATCTATCCCCTATTACGAAATCCGCCTATTCCCTCTCTACGGCTATGTCTTCGTCTGAGGTTCCATCCTCTATTGAAGTCTTTTTTGCTCTCCTGTCAGACAGGAGAGTGGTTGAAAGCCTTCTTTTTTTCTTTTTGTCATCTTGGGTCTTGGCTTTGAGCATAATATCTTAACACAGCGCTTTCGTTGCGCATGGCTGCTCTGTTCCGGACAACCTGCTGCTTCTGCTTCTGAGAGAAGAACCACCGTAATGCCTGGAAGGGCCGTTCGTTCTGCGAACCATTCCTCTCGCTTTGGTATAGGCTCACCTCTCGCTTTGCTCGACTCTCCTCTCCTCTCGCTTTGCTCGAGTATAGCAAGCTCACCTTTCAGTCGAGTACTTTCTTTTCTATTGTTATTATACAGGACAAAGAAAACTATCGCCTTTCTTCATTCTATTTCTTAATAGACTTCCTTGCAATAAAGTACCTTCCTGCCCTTGTAAGTCGAGCAACTCCCTTCCTAACAGGCTTGCAACTCGATAGCTCTGAGGGGTTCCTCATGAAGAATCTTTGCTACTGTAACTAGAAAAGGGACTTGCCCATGCTACAGACTTCAAACTCGCTACTGATTGGAAGACTACGTTCACTGTCACTGGGATTAGAAAATACGATTTACTAATTTCCCTGCCAAACAAAAAGTCAGGCTCGGTACAGGCTGGCTGACGACTGGATGGCTTTCAACTGCCTTTAGAACTGTTGCTAGGGAATTTGGATTTTCTTTGTTTGAATTCATATGAAACTACTCTAGCGAAGAAGCGGCTAGGCGGGCTAAAAAAAGGAAGATAGAGAAAATAGGAAGAAAAGCTCGCCTGTAATCCAGTGTAGGCGTTTCAAAAATGTGGTAGATAGTCGACTTATGTTGTCGGCATGCGAGACTGTGCAAGGACAATCCTTTTTCTCCTCGTGATCACTGAACGTGGTTAGACATCGTCCAAAAGCTGACGTAGCCGCCTGACAAGCTCATCAAATGGCAAGTCTTCACGTTTTCTGGGAATGAATTCTATTACTTGATTGACATTGAAAGATATGTGTACCAAAGAAGCAATATGCCTATATGTTTGATGTACCAGCCAAGCCCAAGGAACTGAGCGGAACACCTACTACACCTACTATATGAAGTTGAAGTATGAGCGGGACAGCACCGATAACAACCACAACGCCGAAGCCGGTGAATTCACATCTGGTCTTCGCCTCGCCTGCGATAGAGAATATCCCTGCCCGGCTGTTCCGCACTAGTGTCGCTACTCTAAAGTAATGAGTTTTCTATTAGAGCCCCCCAAGGGGAGAAGTCTATCATTGAAGTGCCAGTGGGGCTTGGCGACCTTCCATCTTTTAGAATCTAGTTGTTGGTTCCTCTCGAGCTTTTAGTTGAGCCTAACTTCTGTTATACTCGACTGAAAGGAGAGGCATATTTTTTTTCTGAAGCGGACGAAGTTCTTTACTCTATTTCTAGTTGAGCTTGGCTCATTTTTAGTGACTCCCATTCAAGTATTAGAGTAGGGTCCTGGTTCTATTTTACCTAATGAGTCTTTCTTTCCAAACCGTATTCACATGAGGCGCTAGGGCTCTCCATTTTCTGCAGATTTTGACAAAGAGCGCATCTACTTGGCATGATGACTCCTCGCTTCCTCCAATTATCGTCTGTAGGAAGCCTATCTTGAATAGCTTTCCACATGCAAACTGAAAATGGGTGATGACCAGACCAAATGGTACCAATTCTCATCCTTATCAGCAAGATGAATGTCTTTTCTAATCGGCCTTAAAGTGAGCATTTCTGGACAAGTTCCATGATCCATCTGAGATGAAATGATAGACATGCAAGTTGTGAGATAGGCCAACAACCTCTCTGATTCGGTCACCGGCAAGAGAATTTCTATGCTATTCACCCACGGGTCATACCATAGGTTGAAGTGGATCCCATTGCCCACCTTTCCTTGTATGTGCTTTAGTAGCCATGCCCTCTGAGAAATTATGCCTTTCCACGCCCAGGCATGCTGTTCAATGCTCCAAATGTCTTTGTCTTTTCTTTCTGTATTTGGCATATATCCATTTGACCCATAACGAGTCCTTCTAATGAATAAGATCCCATAGGTGATTCACCATGCAAGCTCGGTTCCACTCTTCCATCGATACCTAAACCTCCCTCATTCTTTGGCTTACAAATTCAAGAAAGCCGTGCCTCTTCCATTTTTCGATTTGGAGCAAGAAAATGCTCTACCACCCTTCGCCGTCCTTTTTGAGTGCGGTTTTCTGTGCTATTTTGACTCTGAGATCTAGCTAAAGAATTTGGAAAAAAAAACATATTCGCTTTCTTTTACCGAGTTGTCGTACTCTGGAGCAAATTCGTCTCATTTTTCATCCTAAAAGGACTCTGTGACTTTCACTCAATCCCCCTTGATCCGCCTGAACTCTGAACTGGTCGGTCACCACCCTGATAGAACTTCAATTGAAAGAACGATGTATCCAAGGCCGTCAGCAAGTTTGATGACGACAAGACAAGAATCCCTGGATATCCCCAATCCAAGTTTCTCATAGTAATACTTCTCTCTGACCACCTGGATAGTCAATGCAGCAAATCTTCTTCTGCAAAGGTGATTGCGTCATCTTATCTTCCGCCCCATATTGTGCTTCCGCTTCCGCCATAGAAAGATATCGTACGCTCTCATTTCAAAGAGCGTCTATCTTGCTTCTCTGGATAACTGGAGAGCTTCATAGATGAAAAATTTCCTCAGAGGGGCTATGGCATCATATTCCATCTAGCGCCTGATGTGAGTTCGCGAAACTACAAGACAAGAAAGTTTTCGTCAAGCTAGAAAAAGAAGATGCGATAAAGCCATCTAGGGCAAGGGTGATTTGAAGGTTCCTATCTATGGTCGAGTCAATCAGAGGCTTATGAGTCAAAGGGCAGCCCATAAATGAATAGCTGACGATAGCGATTCCTTCGACCAATTCTTCGTCGATTTCTCAATCCAAAAGTCAAATGTCTGAAACTAAGCTCTTTGTGTAAGGAAAGAAGAATATGATACTCTTCAGTACACAGTCAAAGTTTTCTTTCTATACCCAATAAAAGAAAAGGTCTTCGATCATAGGAAGTCTGGTAGTCCATGGTCTCCCGCATGAGCGGGTGTCCATTGTCTAAAAGTAGAAGTCCTACCATGCCATGATAGCTGAACCACTAGATCGTCAATTTCCACGCTATTTCCTTTGAACTCCTAAGTCAAAATGCTGACTATGACAAGAGTCGCGACTATGGAAGGACGGTACGAAAAGCGCTAAAGGACCGCCCAGTCAGTTACCCCAGCTTACTAAAGAAAAGGCGATAGAGAATCAACCGCGGAACATACCTTTCCAGGGCGACATGTGCTTTTGTACAGAGCTTTCTCCAATTCCCGATTTTGACAAATGAAGGAAAAGTGGTACTGTGGCTAACTTCCCACTGCATTCTAAGAAGAAAGAATACGTTAGAAGAACTTCACTTATCACTTCATCCAAGAAACTTCCTGAAATGCAATTCCTATGGGCTTCCTATCGCCTGCTATCGCCTGCTATCGCCAGCCTGGAATGAAAGGGAGGGCATCAACTAGCCTACCAAAAATGCTTGCCCAAACTCCAAGACCGGTAATGCCACACACACACTCCTTTCAGAGAAACTATTGACAGTACAGATAGGCTCGGCACCTTACGGCCACGTGCCTAGATCCCAATATTCTGAGCGCTAAGCCCAGAATGTAAATACCAAATCGGTGAATCTATAAGGAGTGATCCTGCACCACACCCCAACCATTCCGGTCTATAGATTCATTACATTCAGGAAGATACTGTCCTGTAAAGTTGAAGTACATTATCTGAAAGTGCATCTAATGTGGTACTGGGGCGGTGATATGTCCCAGAAACCTACGATGAAGACCTTCGTCTCATTCACAGGAGACGCACGTATCATTCCTATTATCTGAAATTCTGAATAAGAGTGATCCTAGGATTGTGAAATTTCTATTGAGCTATTGCTCTTTATCAAAGTTCATCCGAGTGTGGCCGACCGAAAGTTTCTCCGGTTACCATTCAGGTAGCATGGCATCCTAGTGAAGCATGTAAGAAGATTCAAGTCGAGTTTTGACTCGAGCTTCTTCCATGTTCAGTGCGTATGCACCATCCTACACCAAGATTCCCTTGAAGCTTGGTTTTGAGTTCAAACCCATATGGACTTCGACCCCCAGAATCCAATCCTAGAAGCTAGGGGTGTTGATTGTTCTTAGGAGGCCATGGCATACACTACCAGTGGATGTCACTGCTCTCATGACTCTTATACCTCCTGAGGCTTTGTCTGAATTAGGTTCGGTTTGGTTCGCGGACCGGGAATGTATGGTTCACATCCGGTTACGACGATCCCATTGAAGGCAGGCACTTATGGGTTGGGCTGGCTGATCAACAGCCTAGTGTTACCCGCACAATCTTTGTGGTGGGACACTATGAAGCTCAGACCTGAGTGTGGGCGTTTTGGAGTGAAACTATAGGGTAGGGGAAAGTGCGTGTTGATTGGAAACCCTATATGGCAGGCTTGCTTAAGGCCTTTCCATGATTGGGTTATGTTAGTGCTTAAGTCACTTGTGACTGACGGCACGTTCGATCAATTGGCACCACTTAACAGATTGAAAGGAAAGAGCATCTCTACTCTTTCGATCTTCAGGCTGCTACAGACACTTGGCAACGATTTCCGGATCAATGTTGTCGCTTTGGGGATTGGAGCTTCGTGGCTGTATGGCCACTGGTTTCCGAGATCCTACAAAGACTCTGGGTAAGAAGTACACTTTCCTGGTGTACTTCTTTACGAAAGGTCAACCTCTAGAACTGGTCTTCGCACTAACACATCATATGTTAGTGTGGTAGCCGCCTGGCAGGTGTACCCTGGGATTCTAGATTATGCTATTCTTGGGATATTTTTCTCGCTTATGATAAGGTGGCTGCATCCTACACAAAGATCATGGATCAGTGTGAGTTTCTTATAAGTCGTGAGAAATCACTCACTCATTTCCCACACTGGTGCAATGGAATTCGCTAAGCGGTTTCTTGCCGATAAGGGGGAGACTATCGCCTCTCTCTTTGAAAGTAATACAACTTGCGGCTGGTAGAGCCATTGGTGCCTCACTGTTGAAAAAGTGAGGTGTGGACTCTGTGAGGGTATCTTACCGGATCAGAGGTGGTTCATATCGAGTCTATAGTCGTCTTGGTATCCAAAAAGGAAAAATGGGTTGCAATTCATGCTACCTAGTGGCATTTGGCCTTATCCTCTCCGTTTCTGGTTCAAGCTCCCTGATTCAGGAGTTTTGGACTGTTACGAAGAGGGGTTTCTAAGTAAGGTTCTTCATTTTGTCAAAAGTCAAGCTTCTCCGAAAGAGAATTCCTTCGTACTTATTGGCTAATGACCAGGATGATATGTTATAGCGTTTTGGATAAAACAGCATCTAACATACCTGAAATGGTATGCTACGGCGTATATGGATTCTAGTTTCTCATTCGAAGAAATTTTATCCCCACCAGTCGTTTGCTATTCATTAAAACGTAACGTTCAGGATCGTATTGATCTACGTTATGGAAGAGTGTAGAAGGCTTACGATCTGCTGAGGAACCACCCTAGGGTCTGACCTGGGTAGGTTCGATTGGGGCTATGTTCTTTAGTCGTTCTCCCTTAAGCAAGGCGCTAGCCTATCAAAACTGAAACAAAGAAGCATATACACCATAGGGAGGGAAGAATGAAAATTCACTCATCTCACCATTTTCCCATTTTTCTCGTAGACAGGGAATTTCGTTCGTCTATACAGCGGCAAAGAACTCAAGTTCCTCGACTCGCATGGGTGGGAAGGGGATCTATTCTCATGCATTTCTCTGGGCAGAGGCCTCGTTCTGTAATTGATATAAGCTGTAAAAGGTAGTACTATCTTAAGCGTCACTTTGATGCACTGCTCTTCACCATCAGTCTGAAGTTTCTTCTGAGCCCTCTCGCTAGGCTCTGCTTCATCAGGTTTGAAACTATCTCGCTGGACTTCTCTGCATCTTCCTTCATTAAGTCCTCCCAACGAGTATTCTCAACCTGGACCCTCCTTCAATGAAAGCTCTCCATCCTCGGCAAACTCCGAATAGCATCAGCAAAATGGATTTCAGGTCTTTTGAAGGGAGTGCTCCCTGGGCGCCCAATTGCAGGCCTAGTTCACTTCACAGGAGAGGGGCGAAAAGATAAATAGCTAAAAAGAATCTCAGAGAAATCAGTATAGATGCGATGAAAGAAGCCGATGGCTTACAAAGGCGACCGGTAGGGTTTTTATCTATTTTAGAGAGATGTTCTAGTTGCATTCCTCTCCTTTCAGTCGAGCCGGTATATACCTCCTCTCCTCTCCTTTCAGTCGAGTATAGCAAGCTCACCTTTCAGTCGAGCTACTTCGTTCCTGTAACGAGTTAGAATGCGAGCTACAGTACAGTTTTGAAGTTGTGTATAAAGAAAGAGTCGCGAGCATAAAGAGCGATCTAGTTTGAGTAGGAATTCCGAATCAGGGAAGCGAGCGAAGCGAATAGGGTACTCTCTAGAAAGGGTGACTTTCTATCTATTCTATTAGATTAGGTTCTATTAGGTCTTGTCCTTCTAGCTAAGGTAAGGGCTAAGGCTCAGTAGTTCTTTCCCTAGACCGCCCAGTCTCAGTCTTTTTTTTTACATCATCCTCAAGTGAAATGAAAGAGCCACTTCAACCACCTTCTAAAGGAAGGATAAGGCGCTAACAGCGCGAAGCGAGAGAATAGGATTCATAAATGGTCTAACATTCATCATTCATAAGTCGCATAATGAGGCTAGCTTGTCTAAAGAGTCATAGGAGGGCCTCCAGTATGGTGAATTTACTACTCCTAGCGCCTTTGTGTAATCTCTTTTGTAAGGAGGGAGTAATTTCAAGTTCAGGTCAAGTGAAATAGGAAAAAGACTTTTTCAATCCATTGCAGAAAAAGAGTCAACCGGCTTTTCTCGAATCTTCGGAATCACCGCAGTAAGGAAAGGAAGTGACGGCACTCATCTCATATTCATGCCCAAAAGTGAACCAACGAACATCGGATTTCAAAGTCTCTTCCAAACCTCATTTTTCAACTTTCAGTTTTGACGCTTCGAGCACATCTGGTCTTCAGTGGGAAGCCGCTACAGAGCGAAGGTCTTCATTTCTAGTACAAATTCATTTCTTCTCATAAGGCAAGCATCGACATAGGCGTTAGACTTTTTTTTTCATTTGCAAAGGAAAGGTATAAGGTATCCTAGACTCCATCAAGTCAAGCTCCATCCTCACCTCAATCCAGCTCCTCGTGAGCTTCAGGGATGCATCAGAAATGCGGTGGCCCTGATCAGCAAGAGTTGAAGAAGGAAATCCTCCCATGTCGAGCGGGGAATCGGAGATAGGGACTTTGTTTTGGCCGGGAACGGGAAGTCTTTAGGTCGCTCATCAGTCCAAGGTTTGCCCGATCAGTCGTGTAGCCCTTTCAACACAAAGTGCATAATTTCTTATCCCAATTCTTCTTTTCTTTCTTATGAGTTTCCATCAAGCACAGGAAAGGTTGAGTCGGGTAGGGCAGCCCTAGAGAAGGACTTTTGTCGACTAATCAAATACCGAAAAATTGGATTTTGAGTCGAGCCTATTATATCCTTTGAGTCTATAGATTCAACAATTCTAAACTACTTTCATTGAAGTAGAGAAATGCTTTTTCTTACTTTTTCCCATGGGTGGATGAAAAGTTTCAGATGGAAATGTGACTTCACTAAGGGAAATCATGTTTCTTACTTTTTCCCATGGGTGGATGAAAAGTTTTTTCTTCTCTTTTCTTATTCAAATAGAAGAAAAAAGAGCAGCTCCTAGTAGAGTAGTGGCATGGTCGAAGTCTCCTTCAGGCTCAGGCGAATAGATCGAATGGATTCTCTGCGAATGTCATGGAAGGTCAGCCAGACAAAGAAGAAAAATCAAACTAGCGTTTCTTACTTGGCACTAAGAACTAGCGCCTCTCCAAAAAAAAGCCTTTTTTGGAAACCGGAGAAGAGACTTCAATCCCAATTTCTTCACTATAGCCGAATTGGCATGTCCTAGTCTCCTATGCAAGAAATCATCTACCGATTCATTAGACATTGTCAAAGCTGTTGCGTGAGAGTACACCAAGCCCCCGTGCCGAATCCCTTTAGCCAATGATTTTCCCGCACGATTCAGAACTCAATAGAAATTTTCTCAATTCTTGAGAAAAGATTCTTAGCCACTTGAGGAAAAGGAGTCTACTCAAAAGTCTTATGACCTTCCATAACTGAAGGAAGAGAGATTGAGCCAACCCGAACAAGAAAGTGAAAACCCGCCCCGTCCTCGATTAGAAAGAAGATGTGGTTTGCTGAACCTGACTGACTAACGCATAATCAGTAGCCAGAGGAGTGGAGGAGGCGGGCATAGGCTTGTAACGGGCACCCGGGAAAGGGAACCCTCATAGACACCGAAGTGACAAAGACCATACCCAGCCCGTCCAAGATATACATTACTTTCTCATCATCTGAAACAGATTTCTGAATAGCAGCCAACAACTCACAAATAGCTTTGAAACGATTCAAGTACAAGTAGTCGGTTATGGAAGATGTACCTCTCTTGCACATAAGTAATTCGACTTTGAGTTGTTGCTCCACTTCTCCAAAAAAGTCATTCCTAAGATATGTTCATATGGCATGGACTGAAGTGAGATGGTGTTGGCAAGAATCTCTTCGGAAAGGGTGGTATTTAGCCACGACACAACCTTTTTATCCTTCCGTAACCATGCTCTTCATATGCCGGATTAGGAACATCACAGTAGATCCATCTTCTCCTGCTGTGGATCGTTCAACTTTCTCTGGAGGGGCAGCCTCAGGAAAACCCAATTTCTTCGAAGGCTCATTGGAAGAAGGTCTGAAATTGTCCTTTCCAGACAAGGTAGTTGGAGCCGTCCAACTTGATCTAACCGTTTACTCGCTTCCACACCACAGGCAAGTGAAGTAACTGCGAGCAGCAAGCAGCTTCAAAGGAAGGCTAAGGTGCCCTTACGTTTAGGCTAGCGCATGTAGGCCCGAAGCGTTGAAGCTGGGGTCAGGTGTTTTCGTCAGCCGGAGATAGGAATCCATGTTGCTACTCTAATGGAGCGGAGAACTACCTTCGTGAGAAGCAGCTAAGCGGAGTCTTGAAATAGATCCGGTTCACCCAGAAAGAAGTATCATCGACGAGAGGGGATCCCGGTGTGAGGCAAGGTCTTTCTTTCCCTATTCTTCCAATAAGGAAAGGAAGGGATGATGATGGACACCAAGCTAAACAAATTGCATTACACCCAGAGGCATTAAGATAGGGATGCCGACGGAGACTTCCTTGCAACAGCTTCTTGGACAGAGAAAGCTAACAAGGTTCACTTAGACAACCGAAAAGGTATCTATGAACTACAAACTGAAAGGAGTCAACTGAAACTCAGGAATAACCGTTCACTCCGTTTGTGCCCTACGACTCTTCCTACTTGACTTGACAATCACTCTATTTGACTGAAAGAAGTGAGCTTGCTATACTCGACTGAACACCCACCCAATCTCTCTGTTGTTGATACACAATTTAGGAATCTCTATTTTGTTTTCTACACTTTCTACACAATATAGATAGAAAATGATACAAAATGGGCATACATAACTCACCTTTCAATTATTCTCTCCTTAAAAGCTGTGTCAAGTTCGAGAAGTACTTACACCAAGCGGGTACCGGCTTCGCTAGACCATTTCGGTCCGTCCTCAGGGCTAGGCTCTATTGGGCGCTGGCTTATCGTAAACAAACAACAAACTTGATTCAGCAGGACTGTTAGATACGCAATTTCGTATAGAGACTGAAAGCTTCAAGTCAGAATTGTCGTATAGAAAGAGACTGAAAACTGAA
Organism: Cymbidium sinense; assembly: GCA_021442155.1. Lineage (NCBI taxonomy): Eukaryota > Viridiplantae > Streptophyta > Magnoliopsida > Asparagales > Orchidaceae > Cymbidium > Cymbidium sinense. The sequence continues at coordinate 31,591 of JAKCPB010001030.1, forward strand.
ACTCAGAATTGTCGTATAGAAAGAAGACTTTGTCTTTCTGGACTGATTCCCTTTCTCAAAGGAGAGATACGCAAGAAAGAATGGTACTAGGGTCGGTCGGGCACAGGGACACAGGGTTCAAAACGCACTGATGGATTGAATCCTTTGATTGCCCGAACCCCCTACCCGTAGCTCCTTGTTTGGAATTCAGAAGTCGAGACTTTCCTAAATCTTCTATTTCGTATAAGAAAATAGACCAAGCAACTCCTTCCCCAACCCAATCCCACACTGATGAACCGTAGGGAGGCTAGGGCCAATGCTGAAACAAGAACGGAATCTGTTTCATCTCCTCCCTGTCACACGGCATACGCTTTCTGGCTTTCTGGCTCAAATGGAAGCCTTTTTAGATAGCTTTCTCTTGCACGCTTTGCCCTTTTTCTGCTTGGCTAGAAATGATTTGATATCCCAGGGAAGGATTCAGCGGCAGTCCAAGTTCTAGTTCAAGTTGAAAGCTCGCCAGCCAATCTGAAAGAAAAGCAAAGTCTTGGCCTCTTGGCAGGGAAGATAGACATCCAGTAGTGCAATTTTCAAGCATCGTACTAGGGTTCGCTTGTCGAGTGAAATAGAAGAAACTCTCCCGATGGTATCTCGCCCCAATCGCCTGAATCCAATGGTCAGAAAATGGTATTCAAAACGTGTCTTTTCTCATTCAAATGGGAGCCTTTCCAGGTGTTGTTAGCGCTTTTCAACATGAATGAGAGAATCCATTGCCGTAGTTCTGTAAGCGTTTGAAGTCAGGTGGGTTAGCCTGGGCCAGGTGATCGGGTCTGCCCTAGCAAGTGCAGAAAGTTTGATGAATTAGAACGCTGACCTTGTACCTTCTTTCCGCTATTCCAGTTGTGATTTCATGAGTGGGCCTCAACCATGAATTCTTTTTTGGGGGTCAACCAACGCTATCCATTCTAGCCAGTCTCATTTGAAGTGAAGCAACAGTCTCCTTTGGTCTTTAGGGCTTCAGGCTCTCAAGTCGGGAAATCCTGTTCGAAAGAAAGCCCTCTTCATTCTAGGGGATGCAAGCTTTGTAGTAAGGTAAGGTGCGGAGCAATTGCTAGTCACTACACCATCAAGTAAGGGCTTCCCATGTCAGGTAGGAGGAATTTCCCTTCCTGACGGCTGGCAGCTAATCTTCTTGTTTCCTTCCCCTTCGAAACTCGTCTAGCTATCGAAATAGAAAGCCAAGCCTTACCGAACGTCCCCGTCAGCTGGGCTCTTGTCTGCTATGGTGACTATTCACTATGGTGCTGATGCCTATGGTTATTCACTATGGTGCGGTTCTTTCTCTTAGAGCGCGTGAAGCCAAAAGACTTCGATGAAAAGAAAAGGCGATAGTTTTCTTTGTCAAAAGAAAAGGAGTTTGACCGGTTTAGACGATTCTGGGAGGGCGATGAAGAGAATATGCTTTCTCCAGGAATGGATGAAGCAGCACTTGCACTATCTTCATTGGTATGCTTCGGCTTACTTCGATTATTTGCTTTCTCTTGAAATCTCTCTTGTCGCCGCCGGTTGTCTTTTCTACATACAAACGCAATGTAACGACTCGTCCTTCATCACGGCCTGTTGTGTAAAGCTTACGACCTGCTGCGGAAAACGCCTGTTGGGGTCTATGTTTCTAAATCGATCCCCTTTAGCAACTCCCAAAAAAAACTTGCCATAGTCAGACGGAATAGGACGTAGCTCAGCTGAGCAAAGAGAAGCGGATTCCACTAGGGAAGGGTCTACACTCTACTCTCCTCAGGAAGTACGGTCATAGAACGAGTCCCAAACCCGAATTCAAGCCATTCGACGATAAGTCTCGAGAGGGAAGGGCAATTCATTGGGCTCGCCGATGATAGGGAGAGAAAAGAAAGAGTCCAAGCCCGGCTAAGAATGAAGTTCGAAAGTTGTGTATCGATATCCGAGTGCAAGACTGTAGTGCTACTTTCTTCTATTTTCCTCTTCACTACGTGCCTTCTTCGTCTAAGACCAAGTAAGGATGGAATCTCTGTTTTCAGGCGGTCCCAAAGTTTCATTCAACAACACCTTTTTTCTTTCTCTTTCCAACAAAGACAAAGAAGAAAGCCTTCTAACGTTTTGATCAAAGAACTCCACTTTCAAGCGAAAGAAGATCGACTTCCTCATAGACTAATAGAAAAGCCCTGCGATCAATGCCTTTTTCATTGACCTTTCGTCTTGTGTGACCTTGCTTCAATGCGAATCCATAGTTTTCTTTCTTTCATAGCCAACGAATCGAATTTCAAGCAGAAATGGAAAAAAGCCTTTCTAAATGGAAAATCCATATCGGGTCCTTTCCGAAGACCGCTAAGGCGCTAGAAAAGGGAAGGTGTGTGTGCCACGTTTCACTAAGACCAGTAAAGAAGGCACTAATGCCACTCTGAAGTGAAGGAAGTCTGTCTGAATGAACCGCTCACTTTCTTGAGCTAGACAACTCCCCTATCTGATTTTCGTTTTTCCTCTTGTGAGTAGTACTTTACGATTCAGACTAGTTTCCGTGGGTAGATCGGTAGGCTAGGCCGCTATGAGTGAAGGTCTAAGATCACGAGAAGGTTCGTTTCGTAAGGCGACAAGAGCCAAGATCGAAGTAGGGTTGTGAGATCCTATTTTCTGGTCGGCAGGCTAGTCGTTTAGTTAGAGTTATGTTTGGTTTTGTTTTTTCATATAGAAAAGAACTAGGACTATATATGTCTTACAATAGAAAAGAAAAGTGAAGGTAGAAGTGACCGACGACAAAGACAACAGCTTGTCCAGCAGTTGTTCTGGAAAGCGATCAGTCTCATTGATCAAAACTCAATAGTGACCACTCCGTGGGCTTACTACGTAAGGACCCAAGTGGATCCCTCCTTCGTCTCAAGATGGACTTAGACCAGGTAGGGTCTGAGTAGGCATTGTTTCACAGAATCTAAAAAGAGAGTGAAGACCCGTCGTTTTCCCTTCTTTGGTTGTGTGTGTGGAAATGTAATAGAAACTAGTGTGGAACAGCCCTTTTCCATATCCGCTTCTTGGGATCAAATTACCGGAAGAGCTAATGATCCTAGAACAATGACCAGCCAACTCTCATGGTGATGCAAAGCCGTTGATCAGGGAGTTTCAGTTGCATCCTTCCTCTTCGTTCTTTCGGGCACCTGGTGGATTGATCGTTTTTCTTTTTCATAGGAGATGGTAATGTAAGAAGTCAGAAGGTAGCGAGTCCAAATGTCTAGAAATCTGACTAAGTTCCAGGTATGGATTGAGAATTTTCTAGATGCTATGAAGTCTTTTCATTTGAAGATATGATGAATGTGAAATGAAGCCGAGTTTTCCCTAAAAAAAAAGCAGTAGGCTAAGAGTGGGAAAAAGGTTCGACTGTTCAGGCGCGATGACATGCCTGCTTTTGTCAACCCTCTGAGTCTCAATCTCAAGGCAGCGAGACCATTGAGAAGTGTGAAGTTGGACACTACCCCGGAAAAATCCACTTTTTGTAACAAGGGGCAAGTTTCTGGATAAATTAGGATAGCCCTCATACCCAAAACTTCGTTTTCAAATAGGATGAAGACATGGCATATCATTTGATCTATCGTAATTTGACATAGGTTAGTAAGGGCTCTGCTCATCTAGCGCCTTGTGATGATTTTTCAATCCCCAGTCCTGGGCTTTTCATTGGAATAGTCAAATAGTAGCAATCGGCAAAGCCGATTTGGATTGGTCCGGGTGGCGCATCAAGGCCGGTTCAGCATCTACGGATGAAGCAAGTCTTTCGTATTGGAACAAGGATCGGAAGATCGGCATTCGCCTTCAAGGTGAAATTTGCTTGCTTTCGTTGACAGATTCACAGTTTTCTTTTCATAGGCAAATCGAAAGAAAGTCAGGTATAGCTTGACGAGTCTTCCCATTCTTCTTTCTCTAGTATGTCAAGAGAAAGAAAGAAGTTGTGTAGGATCGACCCTTTCCGGTTCTCTTTCTCTTCAAAACCAGTCTTCCTACTGGCACCCAGGGAACTCCAAATGGATCGACCGCAAAGGCAACTCAACTCAGACTGCCAAGCATCCAGGGGCACTCCTCATAGACATATTCTATTCACCACTGGGAGACTCTCTCCCACTAGACAGACATCTGAATATGAACCGGGATACCCAGGATAGGGATGGCATAAACAGAAACTCCTTGGATACTACTACCAAGACTGACACCCTCCTTTCTAGCCTTAGGCCCTAGAAACTCTTCCTAGACTGCTGGGACTAGATGCCTTTAGCACTCGTATACAAGCTAGCCCTCTGATTAGATTAGGCATGTTAGGCCCATCTTATCTTACCATGTAATCTGCCCTCTTACTATTAGGTCGTGAGCCGGAGAGAATCTTATCAAAAAGATCGCCTTCCACTAGCTCTTTCTCTAGTCAAAGTATGATATCTGAAAGGAGTCGAGTATCGGTAGGCTTGGTATTGGATGTATCATTAGGTTGTGCCGAGTCAAATCTGCTCCGTTTTTTTCCGTTGCAGAAAAGAGATCCCTTCCCCCCGCTTTCCAAAATGATGAATAGGAAGTCGGCTGCAGGTACTATGGATCCTCTGACTCCCAATCGGGTTGCCTTCCCGGGTCTCGCCGGTGTTGCCTGTAGGTCGTGATGTGCCTCGAGATGGCCGTCTCCTGTCCCCTGCTGGTGGGGAATCCGCTCGGTCTGCGTCTGTCCTCTAGGCACCTTTGGAAGGCAGGGAGTGTGACAACGTACACGCTTCCCCGGTCCTTCTCATCAGTTGCAAGGTTTGGTGGCCCGAAATTGACTTGGCTTCGCCAAAAGGCCTCATCTCCAAAGCCCGGCTCGCGAGGCGTCCCTATGGTATGGACGTAGGGATTTTCCCCCTCTCTTGAGACATGCTATGTTTCCCTTCTCCATTCCCAAGTCAAGGGTGAGTCCCATGCTTTTGTGGATCGCGGTCTCACGCACTAATCCCTACAGGTGCCCATAAGTAGGCCCGGCCGCCTACCTAAACCAATCATCATATCGGTCCCTAGGCCCCATTGCTGGAAAGGCTCGGCTTCAAAACCGTACGTGGAGCTTCCGCCTCATACGGCTCCTCTAGGGATGGGGTAGGGCCACCCAGCTTGTGCGGTTCAGGTTGTTGTACACGACCCCCAAGAATAGAAAGAAGAAGAATGAGTCAGTTCAAAATTCACGAACCTCAGAAGAATCCCCCTCGAGGCATTTCGGGAGCAAATCCGGATGCCGATCAAGTCCCTCTCTCAGAAGAGAAAAACATCTCTTTTGAAGCTCCCGGATCTGGCTGGAGATCCCGATTCTCGAACTCGACCAAGCGATTCTCTTTCTATTCACGTTGAGACGAAGAGTCGTCCAACCCGCAAGAAAAAGGCGATAGTTCATTGTCTAGTTGTTTCTCATTCGATTCTGCAGTGATGACTCAAGGCGGCTCGAATTATGAAAAATGGCTGTTTGGTGGTCCCGCTTCTTCGCCCCCTTGGGATCGTAGGATTCACCGACGTGCCCTCCGTTTCCGTTTCGGCTCCAACAGAACCCGAAGCTCGAATCGAAGGAGTAAACGAGGACGAGCTTGATGGGCGGGCCGGAATAGGAAATGACTTCCTAACCTGATACGTGCAAAATAAGAAAAGAAGAAAGAGCAGCATTCAAACAAAGACAAAAGCAAGAAACTAAATGGACGCGTAGAAAATAGAAAAAGAAAGATATGAAAAACAAAAAGAAGTCTTGCAAAACGATCCTCAAAAATGTGCTAGAAAGACTGCGGTGAGATAGAAACTACCGCGAAGGATAAGATTTCGCAAGAATGCAGTTCTTTGATTTGATCCGTGTCAAAAGGAATGAAGGAAAGAGTCGACGCATTTTTCGCGATTTCCTGCTTCCAATTTGACCAGGTCCATTGCCCAGGGGCCAGAAATTGCAACATCCTTTCCAGCTTTAGGGCACGACAGGACCCAGACCCCAGACGGGTCTTCCGCGACACCCTGCTACTAGATGCGCAACTGCACATCATTCAGCCCTAGTGACACAGACTCAATCCCCATTTTCAAAGCCTGGCTCGCGAGGCGTACCTTGGACGACTTTAGTAATGGGGGAATGGCAACCGATGATTGGGCCCCGCAGTGGTAGAACCAGGTGAACCGGGCGTACTACTTGACTTGCAAAGCGGCTCTTTTCTCTTTTTTCATTCATAGTTCAGATCACCTTTCATACCTAAAAGTAGCCTTTCTCTTTCTATACGATAGCACAAATGATAGAAGGAGATAATGCGATCCTTCTTCTTCAATTCATCTGCAGAGGGCATTCGATACATCCACCGCCACTTCTTCTTAGACCGTTCGTGTCCCATACCAATCGGTAAAAACGTGGTCTATGGTAGGGTATAAAGATGGAATTCACTTAGGCTTCGTAGGAACTTGGCGTGAGAGGGTCCCCTAGTTGATAACCCTAGATTTTCGTTGACCCCGCCAAGACTAAAGTAAAGGCAACCTCTACCGTCTTCTTCGTCTAGCTTGCTAGCGCCTGACTCTTCTCTTCGGCTATTGTTTTGTTTGCCTTCTTCTGCTCCTTCCTTTCCTATGAATTACCTGCGTGACCCCCTCTTTCTTAACAAAAACAACTACAGCCCTAAGAAAATGATCGGAAGCTTCTTTTCACTTGCAGTCTTAGCTCCAGCCGGCTTAAGGAAGGACTTGAAGCGTGACCATGACAAGAGCCAATCCAAATTCCTATTCCATTTTCAGTCAGTTTAGTTCACATCCTGATTACTTCTGGATTTGATTGAATCTGTCTCGATTTCCAGCATCTCGTACAAAGGTACCTACTCAGGGCAGTCTAACTCAGAACTAGATGTTCTCGCCATCTTTACTTACAAAGTGAACCAAAGCGACATCAGCTGCGCTTTTCCGGCTCGATCCTCTCAAATAGGCGGAGCTCTTTCTTCACTTTTGTAAGACATCGCGCCCAATGATCTATCATAGCACATGAAAAGCTATCGGTCCAGTCAGTTACCTAAGTTAGAGAAGACTCTCGTTTTCGATACTAAGCATCGACTTGGCTGAACCCGAGAGATAGCCTTTCTTTCAGTAGAATTTCTTTTTCATTTACTGTACTAAAAAAAACGATTACGAAAAAGAGGTGCGGAGCAAAAGAATTCGTTATCTACTTCTATTTCTATGCTCAGTTGTTTTCATTCAAAATAAAAGATTCCCACCCGATCATGAAGGTTAGGAAATTCGCTATGCCAACCACTTACCTTAGACTATTACTTTGCCTCTATAAGGCCACAAAAAAAAGAATGAAACTGGCTATAATGAGAATAGGAAAGGTTTGACTTCTTTCTTCAATGGAAGCTCTAATAGCTTTGTTACCATTTTCCCTGACTCCTCGTCTCGTCTGAAAATGGAAAGGATGGGGCAACTTTTTTTTTTCTAATGAAGACTACAAAATCCTAAGAGGACTGGAACTATTCAGAGGCCTTAGACCATACAGTGAGGTTGGCTTATAGGCTAAAGCAACTGTACAAGAGGAGCTCCCCCCCTGCCTGGTCTGAACCTCAAGAAAGCCTGACATGACCCAGTAGCTACTATTAGTTAGTAGTGAGCTTCAAGGCTTGTCCTACGCTCATCCCTGACTTCAAGCGGGAGATCAAAGGAAAGTGGTAACTTCCCACAGCTGCAGTGAAATAGGCATTGGTGGTAGTGAAAGAGCCATGAAAGTTCTGAAAAAAGTAGTATGCTTTTTGAGGCTATTCTTACCACACCAACTGCATGTGCAAAATCCGGTCTTGTCTGAGAGCTCACTTCAGAGGTATCAGCTAAAAGCGTAAAGCCACCTGAATCAGTTATTCCTTTCTTTGATTTGGATAGCTTTTTTTTTCTTTGCCGCTTCCTTCGCCCCTTCCCTTCATTTGCTAGGAAATCAGCACATTTCTTTGGCTTCTACCCAAAAGGAATTTGCAGTCTTCAATGAGGGCCCTGAGTTGATTAGAATGAAGTCTTTCATGTCTGACCAAGAATGATTGACATTTCTCGGGGAGTTGCATTTTCCAAAGTCTTATCCATCTAGCATCTGAACGTTCCTCGTTAGAGTCGCAGGCCAGGGTATAGGCATCTTTTGCATCTCAATTTGCAATCTTTTGAGGTATGATTTGACCTTTTCTTAGACACCGGGAATCGGAGTTACCTGAATTTTTCTTATTGTTGTTGTAGCTTCTTCTTTTGTGACGAGCGAACAACTGTCTCTTTCAATGGCACATATACCTTTCTTTTAGAACTTTCCTTTCATTGAAGAATCCCGGACATCAAAGACAAAATCTTATCAGAGAGTAGCGTATCTACTTGAAATTGAAAGCCTTCCAACGGGACTCTCGCAAGAGAACACGCGTTAGGGCAGCGAAGAAAAGACTCAAAGACTGGCTTTCTTCTTTCTTTCCTTCCACACTATATGAATATAGAAGGTTTGGTTTCATCCCCTTCTCTTCGAAGAGAACTCTCGCCTTTTCTTTTGACAAAGAAAACTATCGCCTTTTCTTCTTTCAGAATCAAACTCTTGCCTTTTCTTATGAAAGAAGAAAACTATTGACTTATGGTGCTGGAACTTAGGAACTAGTCAGAGGGCTATCGCCTGAAATAGACCTATAAAGGCTTTCCTTGCTATCGAATCAGACAAAACATTCATTCGGGCTCTTTCCAAAACCCTAACTTTCACTATTGAACTCTAAGGGTACTGGTCAGCTTGAAACTATGGCTTTTTCTAGCGCTAGAACAGAGTATGAAAATGAACACGCGGCTGGGTGGCAACCACATGTCCAACTCAAAACAATCTTATCTGACCTTACTGCATAGCGGGCACTTTCAAAAGAGCTGGGGCATGCCCTTCACAACCATGCTCATTTTCTTTCTTCTGACTGGCAGGTAAGAGTCAGAACTTCTCTTATCCTAAGCTCTATTGCTCGTGGAAAGTCTTGAACTCCTTTCGTCAGTAGCTATTTGGAAGCCCTTTGGTTGTTGTAGCAACAAGTGAAAGTTTTGACTTTCATAGTGAACATGACTCTCTCTATCGGCAGGCTTGGATGAGAAGCTCGAGCTTTCTATTTTCATACTTTTTTCTAGTGCAAAGCAAGAAGGGTTGAATGATAGGTCTCGCATCCCAGTCCCAGTAGCTGGGAAAGGGTTTCCAAGCAAGTCAGTCACTAGAGGTAGGGAATTTGGGAGGAGATTGGAAGTCGAGTCTTGCCATTGGCTTTCAAGTCCCGCCTCTCTCTATGCCCGAGCCCTAGTTTGAGAAAGTAGTTTCCAATTAGGAAGCACGGGAAATCACAGGGGTGCAAGTCAGTTCCGAAAGCAAGCTCACCTCTCCTGTTCAGTCTTCGTATATAAGAAAGAGACTTTCTATCCTGTCAGTCTAGCCGGTATTCTAATCTAGATCCTTATCCTTGAAGTTGCTCCCTCCTCTGTCACTTGTATTCATCTGTGACTTGTCTCCCAAATCAATCCATTTCTTATGTCTATTGTCACAGATGTCTTGGTTCTGCTTTCACGACTCTCAATCATCTCGCTTTGCTCGAGCTATCCTTCAAACAGTAGTCGAGCTACTTCGTGACTCTCTTTCTAATCTCCGGTATAGCGTAGCTACTACTTCTTTCTAGACTATCTATCCAGTCCAGTGATATCTATCTTTAGATACGAGATCTTCGGACATAAAGAAAGAACATCATATCCGGATTCAAGACAGACATCAAGACATAACATCCCGGGTCAATTCTAAACTACTGTAATGGAAGTAGCGAAATGCTTTTTCTTTCCCAATGACAAGTCTATCACTTCTTCGCGTTCTCTACTCTGACTACTATTTCCTTTGTTCATTGGATCAATAGGAATTTCTTTTCACGGAGGAGTCAGAGATTTGGATCTCTTTGGTTCACTCCATCGACATCATCAGAAATGGAATTCTTGGTATGGATTTTTGTCAAATGCTTTTTTTTCAGTCAGTATAGCTCTTTTCGGACTATTGATAGCATCTCTTTTTTATGGATCTATTTCTTTTTCCAAATTTGGGCTGAATGAATTTCTTTTTCAAAAGAGGTCCTAAAAGGAGACAAAAGAAAAGGTGCACCCTACTGCTAGGAGATGCCAACCAAAAGGTCACTTTCCTCACTCGACCGACTGTCTCTCTTCAAGAAGGCCAGCAAAGGATACCTCATAGTGAAGTCAGTCTTATCGAGCAGATACCTTTTGAAAAACCAGTCGATAGCACCCGCTAAGAGAAAGAAAGGTTCAGGATAGCCGACAAGGGGTGTTTCTGCTTTGACTCCAAATTCCCAATATCTTTCTTTTCTTGAAACCTGCTTTCCGAGCGCACTCTTAGCTATCCTCTGAAATGCTCTTCTTCTTCTCGCTACCTAGTTGAAGAAATAGAAAGTCACTCTCTTGCGTTTTTATACGAACGATAGCAACAAGAAGTGAAGGTGCGAAGCAAAAGAGCTACTGGCTATAAAAAGTATAGAAATCCAGTCCAGGCAAAGACAGAACTCAAGTCAAGAGCTGCGATGGCACTGACAGGCTATAGTAGGCTTTCGGTTCGGGTAGCGTTTCTTCTCCAGGCCACAGATAGCCGCAGTGATAGCTACGTCCGTTTCCGAAATAGGGAAAAAACTGAAAGTCTTGAACAACACACATACATAGAGTTGTCGGGAACCTCTATCATTCATAGACTTTTGACTTTTGAGCTGTTCTCACATTCACCATTCACCTAGCGCCTTGGCTGGGAACCATCCCTTCTCTTCGAAGAGAACTCTCCTTTTCTTCTTTCTTTTCTTTCAGAATCAAACTCTTGCCTTTTCTTCTTGAAAAATCAAACTAGCGCTTTCATCATGTGGGAATTAGAATTCATTCCTGTTTACTTACTTTTATCCAGGAAAGCCTGTACTCGGCTACAAAGTTTCTTTTGTGCACTGCCGGAGGTTCCATTTTTCTTGTCATAGGAGTTCTAGGTATGGGTTTCTATGGTTCCAATGAACCGACATTAGATTGATAAAAATGAGCTAATCAATCGTATCTGGAAAGAAGACTAGATTTTTGTTTTATTGCTTATGCTGTCAAATCGCCGATGATACCCCTACATACATGGTGACCAGATACCCACGGGGAAGCACATTACAGTACATGTATGCTTTTAGCTGGAATCTTATGAAAGAAAGATGGGAGCATATGGATTGATTCGGATCAATATGGAATTCTTAGCTCACGCTCATTCTAGATTGAGTGATAGTAGGAAGAATACAAATCATTTATGCAGCTTCAACCTCTCTCGGTCAACGCAATTGAAAAAAACGTATTGCCTATTCTTCCGTATCTCACATGGGTTTCCTAATTCTAGGAATTGGTTTTCTAACTGGCATGGGACTCAATGGAGCCATTTGACAAAGACTCTCTCATGGATTGATTGGTGCTGCACTTTTTTTCTTATCTATGTTACGTCAGATTTTCTATGGTTCCAAACTCGAATTTTGTTTCTTCTGGACCACGAGAACTCTTTGTTTCGATCTGTATCTTTCTACCTGTAATAGGAATTGGTCTTTCTCCTTATTTTGTTCTCCCGTTATCGGTTTACAAGGTACAAGTTCGATTATCTAAAGAAAGAATTTTCATGATCTTAGAATTCTTTGACTTTCCTATTTTCTTCGTTGTACAATGAAAAAAAAGAAGGCGCTAGTTTCGCTTCCTTGAGTGATCGAAGTGCTTCCAGGGCGTGTGTCACGAACACTTGAAAGTCGATTTCTTTCTTCAATCCTCCTCCAGTCAAGAATCAGTTTTGTCACGAGCAAAGGAGGGTCTGCGCTTTCCTTCTTAGTCTTTGACAAATTCCCCTGCCCCTAGTCTTGCATTCCTAAGGTAGAGTACTCTCTAAGTTAGAAGATCTCAAATCCTGCATTTCTGAGCTTCAAGTGTGGAGGACCATTCCCGATGCTTTCTTGTCTGACTTCAGTGGTAGTGTAGTGGGATTCTTCCTTGGCCAATTGCCTTTCTCATGTAAGCGGAAAGTGCCTTTTCCGGGTCAAGTCCCATTTCCGATCATGTGGTAAGTTTCCCCGCTTGTTGAGTGAGTTCAGTCTAACAGGTACACATCGCGATGTAAAGACTCTTGCTTGGCGATTTCCATTCTTTCCTTCTAGAAGCCCGTACTCTCTTCGTCTCTTTGGAAGTCTTGTCAGTAGTGTAAGGTTCAATGCTTTGGATTCGCTCCTATCTCTATTTTGAGTTTCAGTGTGCATCTCTTTCTTGTATGAGTCTTTGCCTTGATGTGTAATAGATCTGCGGGGAAGCCCCAGTAGCCTATGCGTCTTTCTTTCCGTTTTGTAAGGATTCTCACTCTCTTTAGTCTCTTAGTATGAAAAGTAGTATGTCTGTCTGGCTTTCTGTTAGTTTAAGCTGTCGAAGTGGTGGAAGTCTTCTATCGAGTGCCTGTTCTTCCTTTTGTATGCCCATCCCCCTATCCTTTCTGAAGCAATTGGAATGCTATTCTTCTCAGTCCGGACTGGTGATTGGGGTGGATCACCATCTATCCCCTATTACGAAATCCGCCTCTCTCTACGGCTATGTCTTCGTCTGAGGTTCCATCCTCTATTGCTCTTTGCTCTCCTGTCAGACAGGAGAGTGGTTGAAAGTCATCTTGGGTCTTGGCTTTGAGCATAATATCTTAACACAGCGCTTTCGTTGCGCATGGCTGCTCTGTTCCGGACAACCTCGCTGCTTCTGCTTCTTTCGAGAGAAGAACTACCGTAATGCCTGGAAGGGCCGTTCGTTCAAGCGAACCATTCCTCTCGCTTTGGTATAGCTAGCTCACCTCTCGCTTTGCTCGAGCCCACCTCTCCTCTCGCTTTGCTCGAGTATAGCAAGCTCACCTTTCAGTCGAGTACTTTCTTTCTTTTCTATTGTTATTATACAGGACAAAGAAAACTATCGCCTTTCTTCATTCTATTTCTTAATAGACTTCCTTGCAATAAAGTACCTTCCTGCCCTTGTAAGTCGAGCAACTCCCTTCCTAACAGGCTTGCAACTCGATAGCTCTGAGGGGTTCCTCATGAAGAATCTTTGCTACTGTAACTAGAAAAGGGACTTGCCCATGCTACAGACTTCAAACTCGCTACTGATTGGAAGACTACGTTCACTGTCACTGGGATTAGAAAATACGATTTACTAATTTCCCTGCCAAACAAAAAGTCAGGCTCGGTACAGGCTGGCTGACGACTGGATGGCTTTCAACTGCCTTTAGAACTGTTGCTAGGAATTTGGATTTTCTTTGTTTGAATTCATATGAAACTACTCTAGAAGAAGCGGCTAGGGCTAAAAAAGGAAGATAGAGAAAATAGGAAGAAAAGCTCGCCTGTAATCCAGTGTAGGCGTTTCAAAAATGTGGTAGATAGTCGACTTATGTTGTCGGCATGCGAGACTGTGCAAGGACAATCCTTTTTCTCCTCGTGATCACTGAACGTGGTTAGACATCGTCCAAAAGCTGACGTAGCCTCTCCCGGGGAGGCCTGACAAGCTCATCAAATGGCAAGTCTTCACGTTTTCTGGGAATGAATTCTATTACTTGATTGACATTGAAAGATATGTGTACCAAAGAAGCAATATGCCTATATGTTTGATGTACCAGCCAAGCCCAAGGAACTGAGCGGAACACCTACTACACCTACTATATGAAGTTGAAGTATGAGCGGGACAGCACCGATAACAACCACAACGCCGAAGCCGGTGAATTCACATCTGGTCTTCGCCTCGCCTGCGATAGAGAATATCCCTGCCCGGCTGTTCCGCACTAGTGTCGCTACTCTAAAGTAATGAGTTTTCTATTAGAGCCCCAAGGGGAGAAGTCTATCATTGAAGTGCCAGTGGGGCTTGGCGACCTTCCATCTTTTAGAATCTAGTTGTTGGTTCCTCTCGAGCTTTTAGTTGAGCCTAACTTCTGTTATACTCGACTGAAAGGAGAGGCATATTTTTTCTGAAGCGGACGAAGTTCTTTACTCTATTTCTAGTTGAGCTTGGCTCATTTTTAGTGACTCCCATTCAAGTATTAGAGTAGGGTCCTGGTTCTATTTTACCTAATGAGTCTTTCTTTCCAAACCGTACATGAGGCGCTAGGGCTCTCCATTTTCTGCAGATTTTTGACAAAGAGCGCATCTACTTGGCATGATGACTCCTCGCTTCCTCCAATTATCGTCTGTAGGAAGCCTATCTTGAATATAGCTTTCCACATGCAAACTGAAAATGGGTGATGACCAGACCAAATGGTACCAATTCTCATCCTTATCAGCAAGATGAATGTCTTTTCTAATCGGCCTTAAAGTGAGCATTTCTGGACAAGTTCCATGATCCATCTGAGATGAAATGATAGACATGCAAGTTGTGAGATAGGCCAACAACCTCTCTGATTCGGTCACCGGCAAGAGAATTTCTATGCTATTCACCCACGGGTCATACCATAGGTTGAAGTGGATCCCATTGCCCACCTTTCCTTGTATGTGCTTTAGTAGCCATGCCCTCTGAGAAATTATGCCTTTCCACGCCCAGGCATGCTGTTCAATGCTCCAAATGTCTTTGTCTTTTCTTTCTGTATTTGGCATATATCCATTTGACCCATAACGAGTCCTTCTAATGAATAAGATCCCATAGGTGATTCACCATGCAAGCTCGGTTCCACTCTTCCATCGATACCTAAACCTCCCTCATTCTTTGGCTTACAAATTCAAGAAAGCCGTGCCTCTTCCATTTTTCGATTTGGAGCAAGAAAATGCTCTACCACCCTTCGCCGTCCTTTTTGAGTGCGGTTTTCTGTGCTATTTTGACTCTGAGATCTAGCTAAAGAATTTGGAAAAAAAAACATATTCGCTTTCTTTTACCGAGTTGTCGTACTCTGGAGCAAATTCGTCTCATTTTTCATCCTAAAGGACTCTGTGACTTTCCTCAATCCCCTTGATCCGCCTTAACTCTGAACTGGTCGGTCACCACCCTGATAGAACTTCAATTGAAAGAACGATGTATCCAAGGCCGTCAGCAAGTTTGATGACGACAAGACAAGAATCCCTGGATATCCCCAATCCAAGTTTCTCATAGTAATACTTCTCTCTGACCACCTGGATAGTCAATGCAGCAAATCTTCTTCTGCAAAGGTGATTGCGTCATCTTATCTTCCGCCCCATATTGTGCTTCCGCTTCCGCCATAGAAAGATATCGTACGCTCTCATTTCAAAGAGCGTCTATCTTGCTTCTCTGGATAACTGGAGAGCTTCATAGAAAAAATTTCCTCAGAGGGGCTATGGCATCATATTCCATCTAGCGCCTGATGTGAGTTCGCGAAACTACAAGACAAGAAAGTTTTCGTCAAGCTAGAAAAAGAAGATGCGATAAAGCCATCTAGGGCAAGGGTGATTTGAAGGTTCCTATCTATGGTCGAGTCAATCAGAGGCTTATGAGTCAAAGGGCAGCCCATAAATGAATAGCTGACGATAGCGATTCCTTCGACCAATTCTTCGTCGATTTCTCAATCCAAAAGTCAAATGTCTGAAACTAAGCTCTTTGTGTAAGGAAAGAAGAATATGATACTCTTCAGTACACAGTCAAAGTTTTCTTTCTATACCCAATAAAAGAAAAGGTCTTCGATCATAGGAAGTCTGGTAGTCCATGGTCTCCGCATGAGCGGGTGTCCATTGTCTAAAAGTAGAAGTCCTACCATGCCATGATAGCTGAACCACTAGATCGTCAATTTCCACGCTATTTCCTTTGAACTCCTAAGTCAAAATGCTGACTATGACAAGAGTCGCGACTATGGAAGGACGGTACGAAAAGCAAAGGACCGCCCAGTCAGTTACCCCAGCTTACTAAAGAAAAGGCGATAGAGAATCAACCGCGGAACATACCTTTCCAGGGCGACATGTGCTTTTGTACAGAGCTTTCTCCAATTCCCGATTTTGACAAATGAAGGAAAAGTGGTACTGTGGCTAACTTCCCACTGCATTCTAAGAAGAAAGAATACGTTAGAAGAACTTCACTTATCACTTCATCCAAGAAACTTCCTGAAATGCAATTCCTTCCCTATGGGCTTCCTATCGCCTGCTATCGCCAGCCTGGAATGAAAGGGAGGGCATCAACTAGCCTACCAAAAATGCTTGCCCAAACTCCAAGACCGGTAATGCCACACACACTCCTTTCAGAGAAACTATTGACAGTACAGATAGGCTCGGCACCTTACGGCCACGTGCCTAGATCCCAATATTCTGAGCGCTAAGCCCAGAATGTAAATACCAAATCGGTGAATCTATAAGGAGTGATCCTGCACCACACCCCAACCATTCCGGTCTATAGATTCATTACATTCAGGAAGATACTGTCCTGTAAAGTTGAAGTACATTATCTGAAAGTGCATCTAATGTGGTACTGGGGCGGTGATATGTCCCAGAAACCTACGATGAAGACCTTCGTCTCATTCACAGGAGACGCACGTATCATTCCTATTATCTGAAATTCTGAATAAGAGTGATCCTAGGATTGTGAAATTTCTATTGAGCTATTGCTCTTTATCAAAGTTCATCCGAGTGTGGCCGACCGAAAGTTTCTCCGGTTACCATTCAGGTAGCATGGCATCCTAGTGAAGCATGTAAGAAGATTCAAGTCGAGTTTTGACTCGAGCTTCTTCCATGTTCAGTGCGTATGCACCATCCTACACCAAGATTCCCTTGAAGCTTGGTTTTGAGTTCAAACCCATATGGACTTCGACCCCCAGAATCCAATCCTAGAAGCTAGGGGTGTTGATTGTTCTTAGGAGGCCATGGCATACACTACCAGTGGATGTCACTGCTCTCATGACTCTTATACCTCCTGAGGCTTTGTCTGAATTAGGTTCGGTTTGGTTCGCGGACCGGGAATGTATGGTTCACATCCGGTTACGACGATCCTATTGAAGGCAGGCACTTATGGGTTGGGCTGGCTGATCAACAGCCTAGTGTTACCCGCACAATCTTTGTGGTGGGACACTATGAAGCTCAGACCTGAGTGTGGGCGTTTTGGAGTGAAACTATAGGGTAGCGGGAAAGTGCGTGTTGATTGGAAACCCTATATGGCAGGCTTGCTTAAGGCCTTTCCATGATTGGGTTAGTGCTTAAGTCACTTGTGACTGACGGCACGTTCGATCAATTGGCACCACTTAACAGATTGAAAGGAAAGAGCATCTCTACTCTTTCGATCTTCAGGCTGCTACAGACACTTGGCAACGATTTCCGGATCAATGTTGTCGCTTTGGGGATTGGAGCTTCGTGGCTGTATTTGGCCACTGGTTTCCGAGATCCTACAAAGACTCTGGGTAAGAAGTACACTTTCCTGGTGTACTTCTTTACGTCAACCTCTAGAACCGGTCTTCGCACTAACACATCATATGTTAGTGTGGTCGCCTGGCAGGTGTACCCTGGGATTCTAGATTATGCTATTCTTGGGACATTTTTCTCGCTTATGATAAGGTGGCTGCATCCTACACAAAGATCATGGATCAGTGTGAGTTTCTTATAAGTCGTGAGAAATCACTCACTCATTTCCCACACTGGTGCAATGGAATTCGCTAAGCGGTTTCTTGCCGATAAGGGGGAGACTATCGCTTCTCTTTGAAAGTAATACAACTTGCGGCTAGTAGAGCCATTGGTGCCTCACTGTTGAAAAAGTGAGGTGTGGACTTTGTGAGGGTATCTTACCGGATCAGAGGTGGTTCCTATCGAGTCTATAGTCATCTTGGTATCCAAAAAGGAAAAATTGGTTGCAATTCATGCTACCCAGTGGCATTTGGCCTTATCCTCTTCGTTTCTGGTTCAAGCTCCCTGATTCAGGAGTTTTGGACTGTTACGAAGAGGGTTTCTAAGTAAGGTTCTTCATTTTGTCAAAAGTCAAGCTTCTCCGAAAGAGAATTCCTTCGTACTTATTGGCTAATGACCAGGATGATATGTTATAGCGTTTTGGATAAAACAGCATCTAACATACCTGAAATGGTATGCTACGGCGTATATGGATTCTAGTTTCTCATTCGAAGAAATTTTATCCCCACCAGTCGTTTGCTATTCATTAAAACGTAACGTTCAGGATCGTATTGATCTACGTTATGGAAGAGTGTAGAAGGCTTACGATCTGCTGAGGAACCACCCTAGGGTCTGACCTGGGTAGGTTCGATTGGGGCTATGTTCTTTAGTCGTTCTCCCGCAAGCAAGGCGCTAGCCTATCAAAACTGAAACAAAGAAGCATATACACCATAGGGAGGGAAGAATGAAAATTCACTCATCTCACCATTTTCCCATTTTTCTCGTAGACAGGGAATTTCGTTCGTCTATACAGCGGCAAAGAACTCAAGTTCCTCGACTCGCATGGGTGGGAAGGGGATCTATTCTCATGCATTTCTCTGGGCAGAGGCCTCGTTCTGTAATTGATATAAGCTGTAAAGGTAGTACTATCTTAAGCGTCACTTTGATGCACTGCTCTTCACCATCAGTCTGAAGTTTCTTCTGAGCCCTCTCTAGGCTCTGCTTCATCAGGTTTGAAACTATCTCGCTGGACTTCTCTGCATTCATTAAGTCCTCCCAACGAGTATTCTCAACCTGGACCCTCCTTCAATGAAAGCTCTCCATCCTCGGCAAACTGAATAGCGTCAGCAAAATGGATTTCAGGTCTTTCGAAGGAGTGCTGGGCGCCCAATTGCAGGCCTAGTTCACTTCACAGGAGAGGGGCGAAAAGATAAATAGCTAAAAGAATCTCAGAGAAATTAGTTTAGATGCAATGAAAGAAGCCGAAGACTTACAAAGGTGATCGGTAGGGAGATCTACCTTTTTTTAATCTATTTTAGAGAGATGTTCTAGTTGCATTCCTCTCCTTTCAGTCGAGCCGGTATATACCTCCTCTCCTCTCCTTTCAGTCGAGTATAGCAAGCTCACCTTTCAGTCGAGCTACTGTTCCTGTAACGAGTTAGAATGCGAGCTACAGTACAGTTTTGAAGTTGTGTATAAAGAAAGAGTCGAGCATAAAGAGCGATCTAGTTTGAGTAGGAATTCCGAATCAGGGAAGCGAGAAGCGAATAGGGTACTCTCTAGAAAGGGTGACTTTCTATCTATTCTATTAGATTAGGTTCTATTAGGTCTTGTCCTTCTAGCTAAGGTAAGGGCTAAGGCTCAGTAGTTCTTTCCTAGACCGCCCAGTCTCAGTCTTTTTTTTTACATCATCCTCAAGTGAAATGAAAGAGCCACTTCAACCACCTTCTAAAGGAAGGATAAGGCGCTAACAGCGCGAAGCGAGAGAATAGGATTCATAAATGGTCTAACATTCATCATTCATAAGTCGCATAATGAGGCTAGCTTGTCTAAAGAGTCATAGGAGGGCCTCCAGTATGGTGAATTTACTACTCCTAGCGCCTTTGTGTAATCTCTTTTTTGTAAGGAGGGAGTAATTTCAAGTTCAGGTCAAGTGAAATAGGAAAAGACTTTTCAATCCATTGCAGAAAAGAGTCAACCGGCTTTCTCGAATCTTCGGAATCACCGCAGTAAGGAAAGGAAGTGACGGCACTCATCTCATATTCATGCCCAAAAGTGAACCAACGAACATCAGTTTCAAAGTCTCTTCCAAACCTCATTTTTCAACTTTCAGTTTTGACGCTGAGCACATCTGGTCTTCAGTGGGAAGCCGCTACAGAGCGAAGGTCTTCATTTCTAGTACAAATTCATTTCTTCTCATAAGGCAAGCATCGACATAGGCGTTAGACTTTTTTTTTCATTTGCAAAGGAAAGGTATAAGGTATCCTAGACTCCATCAAGTCAAGCTCCATCCTCACCTCAATCCAGCTCCTCGTGAGCTTCAGGGATGCATCAGAAATGCGGTGGCCCTGATCAGCAAGAGTTGAAGAAGGAAATCCTCCCATGTCGAGCGGGGAATCGGAGATAGGGACTTTGTTTTGGCCGGGAACGGAAGTCTTTAGGTCGCTCATCAGTCCAAGGTTTGCCCGATCAGTCGTGTAGCCCTTTCAACACAAAGTGCATAATTTCTTATCCCAATTCTTCTTTTCTTTCTTATGAGTTTCCATCAAGCACAGGAAAGGTTGAGTCGGGTAGGGCAGCCCTAGAGAAGGACTTTTGTCGACTAATCAAATACCGAAAAATTGGATTTTGAGTCGAGCCTATTATATCCTTTGAGTCTATAGATTCAACAATTCTAAACTACTTTCATTGAAGTAGAGAAATGCTTTTTCTTACTTTTCCCATGGGTGGATGAAAAGTTTCAGATGGAAATGTGACTTCACTAAGGGAAATCATGTTTCTTACTTTTTCCCATGGGTGGATGAAAAGTTTTTTCTTCTCTTTTCTTATTCAAATAGAAGAAAAAGAGCAGCTCCTAGTAGAGTAGTGGCATGGTCGAAGTCTCCTTCAGGCTCAGGCGAATAGATCGAATGGATTCTCTGCGAATGTCATGGAAGGTCAGCCAGACAAAGAAGAAAAATCAAACTAGCGTTTCTTACTTGGCACTAAGAACTAGCGCCTCTCCAAAAAAAAGCCTTTTTTGGAAACCGGAGAAGAGACTTCAATCCCAATTTCTTCACTGTAGCCGAATTGGCATGTCCTAGTCTCCTATGCAAGAAATCATCTACCGATTCATCAGACATTGTCAAAGCTGTAGCGTGAGAGTCCACCAAGCCCCCCGTGCCGAATCCCTTTAGCCAACAATTTTCCCGCACGGTTCAGAACTCAATAGAAATTCGCTCAATTCTTGAGAAAAGATTCTTAGCCACTTGAGGAAAAGGAGTCTACTCAAAAGTCTTATGACCTTCCATAACTGAAGGAAGAGAGATTGAGCCAACCCGAACAAGAAAGTGAAAACCCGCCCCGTCCTCGATTAGAAAGAAGATGTGGTTTGCTGAACCTGACTGACTAACGCATAATCAGTAGCCAGAGGAGTGGAGGAGGCGGGCATAGGCTTGTAACGGGCACCCGGGAAAGGGAACCCTCATAGACACCGAAGTGACAAAGACCATACCCAGCCCGTCCAAGATATACATTACTTTCTCATCATCTGAAACAGATTTCTGAATAGCAGCCAACAACTCACAAATAGCTTTGAAACGATTCAAGTACAAGTAGTCGGTTATGGAAGATGTACCTCTCTTGCACATAAGTAATTCGACTTTGAGTTGTTGCTCCACTTCTCCAAAAGTCATTCCTAAGATATGTTCATATGGCATGGACTGAAGTGAGATGGTGTTGGCAAGAATCTCTTCGGAAAGGGTGGTATTTAGCCACGACACAACCTTTTTATCCTTCCGTAACCATGCTCTTCATATGCCGGATTAGGAACATCACAGTAGATCCATCTTCTCCTGCTGTGGATCGTTCAACTTTCTCTGGAGGGGCAGCCTCAGGAAAACCCAATTTCTTCGAAGGCTCATTGGAAGAAGGTCTGAAATTGTCCTTTCCAGACAAGGTAGTTGGAGCCGTCCAACTTGATCTAACCGTTTACTCGCTTCCACACCACAGGCAAGTGAAGTAACTGCGAGCAGCAAGCAGCTTGGAAGGCTAAGGTGCCCTTACGTTTAGGCTAGCGCATGTAGGCCCGGAAGCGTTGAAGCTGGGGTCAGGTGTTTTCGTCAGCCGGAGATAGGAATCCATGTTGCTACTCTAATGGAGCGGAGAACTACCTTCGTGAGAAGCAGCTAAGCGGAGTCTTGAAATAGATCCGGTTCACCCAGAAAGAAGTATCATCGACGAGAGGGGATCCCGGTGTGAGGCAAGGTCTTTCTTTCCCTATTCTTCCAATAAGGAAAGGAAGGGATGATGATGGACACCAAGCTAAACAAATTGCATTACACCCAGAGGCATTAAGATAGGATGCCGACGGAGACTTCCTTGCAACAGCTTCTTGGACAGAGAAAGCTAACAAGGTTCACTTAGACAACCGAAAAGGTATCTATGAACTACAAACTGAAAGGAGTCAACTGAAACTCAGGAATAACCGTTCACTCCGTTTGTGCCCTACGACTCTTCCTACTTGACTTGACTGTACCAATCACTCTATTTGAAAGGAGAGAAAGAAGTGAGCTTGCTATACTCGACTGAACACTGTTGTTGATACACAATTTAGTTTCTCTTTTCTACACACACAATATAGATAGAAAATGATACAAAATGGGCATACATAACTCACCTTTCAATTATTCTCTCCTTAAAAGCTGTGTCAAGTTCGAGAAGTACTTACCAAGCGGGTACCGGCTTCGCTAGACCATTTCGGTCCGTCCTCAGGGCTAGGCTCTATTGGGCGCTGGCTTATCGTAAACAAACAACAAACTTGATTCAGCAGGACTGTTAGATACGCAATTTCGTATAGAGACTGAAAGCTTCAAGTCAGAATTGTCGTATAGAAAGAGACTGAAAACTGAAACTCAGAATTGTCGTATAGAAAGAAGACTTTGTCTTTCTGGACTGATTCCCTTTCTCAAAGGAGAGATACGCAAGAAAGAATGGTACTAGGGTCGGTCGGGCACAGGGACACAGGGTTCAAAACGCACTGATGGATTGAATCCTTTGATTGCCCGAACCCCCTACCCGTAGCTCCTTGTTTGGAATTCAGAAGTCGAGACTTTCCTAAATCTTCTATTTCGTATAAGAAAATAGACCAAGCAACTCCTTCCCCAACCCAATCCCACACTGATGAACCGTAGGGAGGCTAGGGCCAATGCTGAAACAAGAACGGAATCTGTTTCATCTCCTCCCTGTCACACGGCATACGCTTTCTGGCTTTCTGGCTCAAATGGAAGCCTTTTAGATAGCTTTCACGCTTTGCCCTTTTCTGCTTGGCTAGAAATGATTTGATATCCCAGGGAAGGATTCAGCGGCAGTCCAAGTTCTAGTTCAAGTTGAAAGCTCGCCAGCCAATCTGAAAGAAAAGCAAAGTCTTGGCCTCTTGGCAGGGAAGATAGACATCCAGTAGTGCAATTTTCAAGCATCGTACTAGGGTTCGCTTGTCGAGTGAAATAGAAGAAACTCTCCCGATGGTATCTCGCCCCAATCGCCTGAATCCAATGGTCAGAAAATGGTATTCAAAACGTGTCTTTTCTCATTCAAATGGGAGCCTTTCCAGGTGTTGTTAGCGCTTTTCAACATGAATGAGAGAATCCATTGCCGTAGTTCTGTAAGCGTTTGAAGTCAGGTGGGTTAGCCTGGGCCAGGTGATCGGGTCTGCCCTAGCAAGTGCAGAAAGTTTGATGAATTAGAACGCTGACCTTGTACCTTCTTTCCGCTATTCCAGTTGTGATTTCATGAGTGGGCCTCAACCATGAATTCTTTTTTGGGGGTCAACCAACGCTATCCATTCTAGCCAGTCTCATTTGAAGTGAAGCAACAGTCTCCTTTGGTCTTTAGGGCTTCAGGCTCTCAAGTCGGGAAATCCTGTTCGAAAGAAAGCCCTCTTCATTCTAGGGGATGCAAGCTTTGTAAGGTGGTGAGCAATTGCTAGTCACTACACCATCAAGTAAGGGCTTCCCATGTCAGGTAGGAGGAATTTCCCTTCCTGACGGCTGGCAGCTAATCTTCTTGTTTCCTTCCCCTTCGAAACTCGTCTAGCTATCGAAATAGAAAGCCTTACCGAACGTCCCCGTCAGCTGGGCTCTTGTCTGCTATGGTGACTATTCACTATGGTGCTGATGCCTATGGTTATTCACTATGGTGCGGTTCTTTCTCTTAGAGCGCGTGAAAAAAGACTTCGATGAAAAGAAAAGGCGATAGTTTTCTTTGTCAAAAGAAAAGGAGTTTGACCGGTTTAGACGATTCTGGGAGGGCGATGAAGAGAATATGCTTTCTCCAGGAATGGATGAAGCAGCACTTGCACTATCTTCATTGGTATGCTTCGGCTTACTTCGATTATTTGCTTTCTCTTGAAATCTCTCTTGTCGCCGCCGGTTGTCTTTTCTACATACAAACGCAATGTAACGACTCGTCCTTCATCACGGCCTGTTGTGTAAAGCTTACGACCTGCTGCGGAAAACGCCTGTTGGGGTCTATGTTTCTAAATCGATCCCCTTTAGCAACTCCCAAAAAAACTTGCCATAGTCAGACGGAATAGGACGTAGCTCAGCTGAGCAAAAGAGAAGCGGATTCCACTAGGGAAGGGTCTACACTCTACTCTCCTCAGGAAGTACGGTCATAGAACGAGTCCCAAACCCGAATTCAAGCCATTCGACGATAAGTCTCGAGAGGGAAGGGCAATTCATTGGGCTCGCCGATGATAGGGAGAGAAAAGAAAGAGTCCAAGCCCGGCTAAGAATGAAGTTCGAAAGTTGTATCGATATCCGAGTGCAAGACTGTAGTGCTACTTTCTTCTATTTTCCTCTTCACTACGTGCCTTCTTCGTCTAAGACCAAGTAAGGATGGAATCTCTGTTTTCAGGCGGTCCCAAAGTTTCATTCAACAACACCTTTTTTCTTTCTCTTTCCAACAAAGACAAAGAAGAAAGCCTTCTAACGTTTTGATCAAAGAACTCCACTTTCAAGCGAAAGAAGATCGACTTCCTCATAGACTAATAGAAAAGCCCTGCGATCAATGCCTTTTTCATTGACCTTTCGTCTTGTGTGACCTTGCTTCAATGCGAATCCATAGTTTTCTTTCTTTCATAGCCAACGAATCGAATTTCAAGCAGAAATGGAAAAAAGCCTTTCTAAATGGAAAATCCATATCGGGTCCTTTCCGAAGACCGCTAAGGCGCTAGAAAAGGGAAGGTGTGCCACGTTTCACTAAGACCAGTAAAGAAGGCACTAATGCCACTCTGAAGTGAAGGAAGTCTGTCTGAATGAACCGCTCACTTTCTTGAGCTAGACAACTCCCTATCTGATTTTCGTTTTTTCCTCTTGTGAGTAGTACTTTACGATTCAGACTAGTTTCCGTGGGTAGATCGGTAGGCTAGGCCGCTATGAGTGAAGGTCTAAGATCACGAGAAGGTTCGTTTCGTAAGGCGACAAGAGCCAAGATCGAAGTAGGGTTGTGAGATCCTATTTTCTGGTCGGCAGGCTAGTCGTTTAGTTAGAGTTATGTTTGGTTTTGTTTTTTCATATAGAAAAGAACTAGGACTATATATGTCTTACAATAGAAAAGAAAAGTGAAGGTAGAAGTGACCGACGACAAAGACAACAGCTTGTCCAGCAGTTGTTCTGGAAAGCGATCAGTCTCATTGATCAAAACTCAATAGTGACCACTCCGTGGGCTTACTACGTAAGGACCCAAGTGGATCCCTCCTTCGTCTCAAGATGGACTTAGACCAGGTAGGGTCTGAGTAGGCATTGTTTCACAGAATCTAAAAGAGAGTGAAGACCCGTCGTTTTCCCTTCTTTGGTTGTGTGGAAATGTAATAGAAACTAGTGTGGAACAGCCCTTTTCCATATCCGCTTCTTGGGATCAAATTACCGGAAGAGCTAATGATCCTAGAACAATGACCAGCCAACTCTCATGGTGATGCAAAGCCGTTGATCAGGGAGTTTCAGTTGCATCCTTCCTCTTCGTTCTTTCGGGCACCTGGTGGATTGATCGTTTTCTTTTCATATGAGATGGTAATGTAAGAAGTCAGAAGGTAGCGAGTCCAAATGTCTAGAAATCTGACTAAGTTCCAGGTATGGATTGAGAATTTTCTAGATGCTATGAAGTCTTTTCATTTGAAGATATGATGAATGTGAAATGAAGCCGAGTTTTCCCTAAAAAAAAAGCAGTAGGCTAAGAGTGGGAAAAGGTTCGACTGTTCAGGCGCGATGACATGCCTGCTTTTGTCAACCCTCTGAGTCTCAATCTCAAGGCAGCGAGACCATTGAGAAGTGTGAAGTTGGACACTACCCCGGAAAAATCCACTTTTTGTAACAAGGGGCAAGTTTCTGGATAAATTAGGATAGCCCTCATACCCAAAACTTCGTTTTCAAATAGGATGAAGACATGGCATATCATTTGATCTATCGTAATTTGACATAGGTTAGTAAGGGCTCTGCTCATCTAGCGCCTTGTGATGATTTTTCAATCCCCAGTCCTGGGCTTTTCATTGGAATAGTCAATAGTAATCGGCAAAGCCGATTTGGATTGGGTCCGGGTGGCGCATCAAGGCCGGTTCAGCATCTACGGATGAAGCAAGTCTTTCGTATTGGAACAAGGATCGGAAGATCGGCATTCGCCTTCAAGGTGAAATTTGCTTGCTTTCGTTGACAGATTCACAGTTTTCTTTTCATAGGCAAATCGAAAGAAAGTCAGGTATAGCTTGACGAGTCTTCCCATTCTTCTTTCTCTAGTATGTCAAGAGAAAGAAAGAAGTTGTGTAGGATCGACCCTTTCCGGTTCTCTTTCTCTTCAAAACCAGTCTTCCTACTGGCACCCAGGGAACTCCAAATGGATCGACCGCAAAGGCAACTCAACTCAGACTGCCAAGCATCCAGGGGCACTCCTCATAGACATATTCTATTCACCACTGGGAGACTCTCTCCCACTAGACAGACATCTGAATATGAACCGGGATACCCAGGATAGGGATGGCATAAACAGAAACTCCTTGGATACTACTACCAAGACTGACACCCTCCTTTCTAGCCTTAGGCCCTAGAAACTCTTCCTAGACTGCTGGGACTAGATGCCTTTAGCACTCGTATACAAGCTAGCCCTCTGATTAGATTAGGCATGTTAGGCCCATCTTATCTTACCATGTAATCTGCCCTCTTACTATTAGGGTCGTGAGCCGGAGAGAATCTTATCAAAAAGATCGCCTTCCACTAGCTCTTTCTCTAGTCAAAGTATGATATCTGAAAGGAGTCGAGTATCGGTAGGCTTGGTATTGGATGTATCATTAGGTTGTGCCGAGTCAAATCTGCTCCGTTTTTTTCCGTTGCAGAAAAGAGATCCCTTCCCCGCTTTCCCAAAATGATGAATAGGAAGTCGGCTGCAGGTACTATGGATCCTCTGACTCCCAATCGGGTTGCCTTCCCGGGTCTCGCCGGTGTTGCCTGTAGGTCGTGATGTGCCTCGAGATGGCCGTCTCCTGTCCCCTGCTGGTGGGGAATCCCTCGGCTGCGTCTGTCCTCTAGGCACCTTTGGAAGGCAGGGAGTGTGACAACGTACACGCTTCCCCGGTCCTTCTCATCAGTTGCAAGGTCTGAAATTGACTTGGCTTCCAAAAGGCCTCATCTCCAAAGCCCGGCTCGCGAGGCGTCCCTATGGTATGGACGTAGGGATTTTCCCCCTCTCTTGAGACATGCTATGTTTCCCTTCTCCATTCCCAAGTCAAGGGTGAGTCCCATGCTTTTGTGGATCGCGGTCTCACGCACTAATCCCTACATAAGTAGGCCGGCCCTACCTAAACCAATCATCATATCGGTCCCTAGGCCCCATTGCTGGAAAGGCTCGGCTTCAAAACCGTACGTGGAGCTTCCGCCTCATACGGCTCCTCTAGGGATGGGGGTAGGGCCACCCAGCTTGTGCGGTTCAGGTTGTACACGACCCCAAGAATAGAAAGAAGAAGAATGAGTCAGTTCAAAATTCACGAACCTCAGAAGAATCCCCCTCGAGGCATTTCGGGAGCAAATCCGGATGCCGATCAAGTCCCTCTCAGAAGAGAAAAACATCTCTTTTGAAGCTCCCGGATCTGGCTGGAGATCCCGATTCTCGAACTCGACCAAGCGATTCTATTTTTATTCACGTTGAGATGAAGAGTCATCCAACCCGCAAGAAAAAGGCGATAGTTCATTATCTAGTTGTTTCTCATTCGATTCTGCAGTGATGACTCAAGGCAGCTCGAATTATGAAAAATGGCTATTTGGTGGTCCCGCTTCTTCACCCCCTTAGGATCGTAGGGTTCACCGACGTGCCCTCCATTTCTGTTTCAGCTCCAATAGAACCCGAAGCTCGAATCGAAGGAGTAAACGAAGACGAGCTTGATGGGCCGGCTGGAATAGGAAATGACTTCCTAACCTGATACATGCAAAATAAGAAAAGAAGAAAGAGCAGCATTCAAACAAAGACAAAAGCAAGAAACTAAATGGACGCGTAGAAAATAGAAAAAGAAAGATATGAAAAACAAAAAGAAGTCTTGCAAAACGATCCTCAAAAATGTGCTAGAAAGACTGCGGTGAGATAGAAACTACCGCGAAGGATAAGATTTCGCAAGAATGCAGTTCTTTGATTTGATCCGTGTCAAAAGGAATGAAGGAAAGAGTCGACGCATTTTTCGCGATTTCCTGCTTCCAATTTGACCAGGTCCATTGCCCAGGGGCCAGAAATTGCAACATCCTTTCCAGCTTTAGGGCACGACAGGACCCAGACCCCAGACGGGTCTTCCGCGACACCCTTGCTACTAGATGCGCAACTGCACATCATTCAGCCCTAGTGACACAGACTCAATCCCCATTTTCAAAGCCTGGCTCGCGAGGCGTACCTTGGACGACTTTAGTAATGGGGGAATGGCAACCGATGATTGGGCCCCGCAGTGGTAGAACCAGGTGAACCGGGCGTACTACTTGACTTGCAAAGCGGCTCTTTTCTCTTTTTTCATTCATAGTTCAGATCACCTTTCATACCTAAAAGTAGCCTTTCTCTTTCTATACGATAGCACAAATGATAGAAGGAGATAATGCGATCCTTCTTCTTCAATTCATCTGCAGAGGGCATTCGATACATCCACCGCCACTTCTTCTTAGACCGTTCGTGTCCCATACCAATCGGTAAAAACGTGGTCTAATGGTCAATTCACTTAGGCTTCGTAGGAGAGGGTCCCCTAGTTGATAACCCTAGATTTTCGTTGACCCCGCCAAGACTAAAGTAAAGGCAACCTCTACCGTCTTCTGTCTAGTTAGCGCCTGACTCTTCTCTTCGGCTATTGTTTTGTTTGCCTTCTTCTGCTCCTTCCTTTCCTATGAATTACCTGCGTGACCCCCTCTTTCTTAACAAAAACAACTACAGCCCTAAGAAAATGATCGGAAGCTTCTTTTCACTTGCAGTCTTAGCTCCAGCCGGCTTAAGGAAGGACTTGAAGCGTGACCATGACAAGAGCCAATCCAAAT
>JAKCPB010001031.1:0-56244 GCA_021442155.1 Cymbidium sinense
TTTAGGTTTAGGGTATAGGGTTTAGGATTTAAGGATCAGGGTTCTTAGCATTTAGGGTTTAGTGTTAGGATTTTTTAAAATTTCTTTAAAATAAGTAAACTAGTAGGTTTATGCTTATTTAGTTTATTTTTTATTATTTTATTTATTTTATTTTTTATTTATTTAGGTTTATTTTTATTTTTATTTTATTTAGTTTATTTATTTTAGGATTATTTATTTTAGTTTAGGTATTTTATTTTTGTTTATTTTTTGGTTTAGGTTTAGGTTAATTTAGTTTTATTAATTATTATTATTAGTTTTAGTTATTAGTTTATTTAGTTAGTTATTAGTTTAGTTATTAGTTTTTATTAGTTATTATTTATTTTTTATTCATTTTATTATTAGTTTAGTAGTTTAGTTAATTTTATTATTAGTTATTATTCAATAAGTTTTATCAGTTTTCATTTTTAGTTATTATTTTTAGTTATTAGTTTTTAGTTATTATTATTAGTTAGTTTTTAGTTTTATTATTAGTTATTAGTTATTATTATTAGTTATTAATTATTAGTTTTTATTAGTTTATTATTATTAGTTAGTTTTATTAGTTATTTAGTTTAGTTATTTTAGTTAATTATTTAGTTTTATCAATTATTATTAGTTAGTTTTTAGTTTTTATTTTAGTTTAGTTAGTTATTTAGATATTAATTTTAGTTTTAGTTATTTTATTATTTGGTTATTAGTTAGTTATTAGTTAATTTTATTAGTTTATTTTTTCTTAGTTTTATTAGTTAGTTTTTTTAGTTATTATTAGTTTATTAGTTCTTTAGTTTTTATTTATTTTATTAGTTTAGTTAGTTAGTTTAGTTTAGTTATTAGTTTATTAGTTTTATTAGTTTTTAGTTTATTATTATTAGTTATTATTTGTTAGGTTATTAGTTTTTTATTAATAGTTAGTTATTATTATTAGTTATGTTATTTTATTAATTATTAGTTTAGTTATTTAGTTATTAGTTTTAGGTTTTTATTATTATTTAGTTAATTGGTTATTTATTAGTTTTATTATTTAGTTTATTATTTTAGTTTATTAGTTTAGTATTAGTTTTAGTTTATTAGTTTTTAGTTATTAGTTTTAGTTATTAGGCTTTAGTTATTAGTTTTATTAGTTTTATTATATTATTATTAGTTAGTTTTATTTTTATTAGTTTGGTTATTTAGTTTTATTATTATTTATTAGTTAGTTTTATTTTATTTAGTTTAGTTATTAGTTTATTATTATTATTATTATTATTATTATTATTATTATTATTATTATTATTATTTATTAAGTTAGTTTTTATTAGTTATTAGTTATTAGTTTTGTTATTTAGTTATTATTTTAGCTTTAATTTGTTTTAGCTATTAGTTTTTTAGGTTTTATTAGTTTAATCATTAGTTATTAGTTAGTTAGTTTAGTTAGTTTTATTTTAGTTATTAGTTATTATTAGTTAGTTAGCCATTATTAATTTTAGTTTATTAGTTTATTAGTTTTTTAATTATTAGTTTAGTTATTTGCTAGGTTATTAGTTAGTTATTATTTAATTATTATTAGTTTTATAAGTTATTTATTAGTCAGTTAGTTTTTAGTTATTATTATTACTTTATTGATTTATTATTAGTTATTATTTAGTTATAATTATTTATTAGTTGATTATTAGTTATTAGTTATTAGTTTAGTTAGTTTTTTAGTTATTATTATTTATTAATGTTTGTTATTAGCTATTAGTTTAGTTATTTATTATTAGTTTAGTTAGTAATTTTATTAGTTGTTAGTTAGTTAGTTATTTAGTTTAGTTATTAGTTTAGTTAGTTTATTAGTTTGTTTAGTTATGAGTTATAGTTATTAGTAATTATTTATTAGTTAGTTCTTATTAATTTTATTATTTATTTATAATTTATAAATTTATTATTATTAGGTTTATTAGTTATTAGTTAGTTATTAGTTTATTATTAGTTTATTAGTTTAGTTATTAGTTAATAGTTAATAGTTTTTATTAGTTAGTTATTAGTTTAGTTATTATTTAGGTTTAGTTAGTTTTAGTTATTAGTTAGTTTTTAGTTTGTATTAGTTATTAGTTAGTTTTATTATTTATTATTAGTTAGTTAATTAGTTATTTTATTTAGTTTTATTAGTTATTAATTTTTAGTTATTATTATTAGTTTTTTAGGTTAGTTTATTAGTTAGTTATTAGTTATTAGTTTAGTTTTTATTAGTTAGTTAGTTTTTATTTAGTTGGTTATTTATTATTAGTTTTTAGTTTTTATTATTATTAGTTAGTTTAGTTATTAATTTATTAGTTATTAGTTATTCTTAATTAGTTATTTAGTTTAGTTATTATTAATTAGTTCTTAGTTAGTTTTTAGTTTATTAGTTTAGTTTATTATTATTTAGTTTAATAATTTATTTTAGTTTTTTTTAGTTTAGTTTAGTTATTAGTTATTTATTTTTTATTATTAGGTTTTTAGTTATTAGTTAGTTTTATTATTACTTTATTAGTTAGTTTTTAGTTTAGTTTGTTTATTTAGTTAATTTTATTTTATTAATTAATAATAATATTATTAATTTATTATTAATTATTAATTTATTAGTTTTATTAGTTTATTATTATTATTATTAGTTATTATTATTAGTTATTAGTTTATTATGTTTATTAGTTTAGTTTATCAATTAGTTATTAGTTAGGTTTAATTCATTAGTTTTATTAGTTATTTAGTTATTAATTTTATTAGTTTATTAGTTTATTAGTTTTATTAGTTTTTTATTTGTTAGTTATTTATTAGTTAGTTTATTAGTTTATTTAGTTATTAGTTTATTAAGTTTTTAGTTAGTTTATTTATTTAGTTTTATTTGGTTTATTATTAGTTATTTTAGTTTTTATTAGTTTTATTATTTAGTTATTATTATTAGTTATTAGTTATTAGTTATTATTAGTCATTAGTTTAGCTTTTAGTTTATTAGTTAGTTAGTTATTAGTTATTATTTATTTTACTATTAGTTTAGTTATTAGTTTTTTAGTTTTATTAGTTATTTAATAGATATTAGTTAGTTATTATTATTAGTTTTAGTTATTATTAGTTAGTGTTTAGCTTGTTTATTTTTAGTTATTAGTTTTAGTTAGGTTAGTTATTTATTAGTTATTATTATTATTTTTATTAGTTATTTACTTAGTTATTATTATTATTATTAGTTTATTAGTTATTTATTTTATTATTATTAGTTATTATTAGTTAGTTAGTTTAGTTTATTTTTATTATTATTAGTTTATTATTTCGTTATTACTTTATTAGTTTTATTAGTTTTTTAGTTTATTAGTTTAGGTTATTATTAGTTATTAGTTTTATTAGTTTATTATTTAGTTTTTATTAGTTTTCATTATTACATCTAGTTATTATTATTTCTTATTAGTTTATTAGTTTATTATTATTAGTAGTTTATTAGTTATTAGTTTAGTTATTAGTTTATTAGGTTTATTTTTAGTTTTTATTAGTTAGTTAGTCAGTTTAATTTTTTTATTATTTATTAGTTTATTAGTTAGGTTTTTTTTAGTTATTAGTTTATTTAGTTTATTATTAGTTATTAGTTAGTTATTTATTATTAGTTTAGTTTTATTAGTTATTTAGTTATTAGGTTTAGTTAGTTATTATTAGTTTTAGTTATTATTTATTAGTTATTATTATTATTAGTTAGTTTATTAGTTTAGTTAGTTCATTTAGTTTTTATTAGTTTATTAGTTTATTAGTTTAGTTTTATTAGTTAGTTACTTTATTATTATTTAGTTTTAGTTTTATTATTTTTTTAGTTTTTTATTAGGTTTAGTTTAGTTATTTAGTTATTATTAGTTAGTTATTAATATTATTAAGTTATTAGTTTATAATTTTTATTAGTTATTATTTATTATTAGCTTTATTATTAGTTATTTAGTAATTAGTTTTTAGTTATTATTACTACTTTATTAAAATTTATTTAGTTTTTAGTTATTAGTTACTATTAGTTTAGTTATTTAGGATATTAGTTATTAATTTTATCAAGTATTAGTTATTAGTTTAGGTTATTAGTTTATTAGTTTAGTTATTAGTTTAGTTATTATTAATTATTTAGTTATTAATTATTAGTTTATTATTATTAGTTTAGTTTAGTTTTATTAGTTTATTATTATTAGTTATTATCAGTTAATTAGTTAGTTGTTAGTTATAGTTATTAGTTTAGGTTTAGTTAGTTATTATTTAGTTATTTGTTAATTATTATTAGTTAGTTTATTATCAGTTGTTATTATTATTAGTTTTATTAATTTAGTTATTTAGTTATTATTAGTTATTAGTTTAGTTTTTTTTAGTTATACTTTATTATTATTATTAAATTTGATTTAGTTATTATTAGTTATTAGTTTTTACTTAATTTTTTATTAGTTATTTATTTATTATTAGTTTTATTAGTTAGTTATTTGTTATTATTAGTTATTAGTTTAGTTATTATTAGTTATTTATTAGTTATTAGTTAATTATTTAGTTAGTTAGTTTTATTAGTTAGTTTTTTAGTTTATTATTAGGTATTAGTTTAGTTATTTATTTTTTAAGTTTATTTATTAGCTTATTAGTTTTAGTTATTAGCTATTAGTTTAGTTTTATTAATTTGGTTATTAGTTATTTAGTTTATTATTAATTAGTTTTTTTAATTTTTATTAGTTATTAATTATTATTACTTATTATTAGGTTTTTATTATTATTAGTTAGTTAGTTTTAGTTATTATTAGTTTCAATTATTTAGTTTATTAGTTTAATTATTTATTTAGCTATTAGTTTATTAGTTAGTTATTTTATTATTATTAGTTACTATTAGTATATTAGTTTTTTTATTAGTTTTATTAGTTATTAATAATATTATTAGTTAGTTATTTAGTTTAGTTTATTAGTTTTTTAGTTTTATTATTAATTATTTATTATTATTAGTCTATTAGTTATTTAGTTATTAGTTTTTCATTATTAGTTTATTAGTTTTTATTAGTTATTAGTTCTTTTCGTTATTATTAGTTATTATTAGTTATAAGTTTTACTTAGTTTTTATTAGTTAATTATTAAAGTTTTTATTATTAGTTATTATTAGTTTTAGGCTAGTTATTTAGTTAGTTAGTTATTTTTATTATTATTTATTAGTTATTAGTTATTTAGTTTTTTATTTAGTTTTTATTAGTTATTAGTTTAGTTATTATTAGTTAGTTTTTAGTTTAGTTATTATTAGTTTTATTAATTATTAGTTTTATTATTAGCTAGTTATTATTATTAGTTAATTATTTATTATTATTATTAGTTATTATTAGTTATTAGTTAGTTATTTAGTTAGGTTTATTAGGTTTATTATTATTTAGTTAGGTTATTTTTAGGTTTATTAGGTTTATTTAGTTTTATTAGGTTTATTATTATTAGTTTTTAATTTAGTTATTTAGTTTTAGTTATTAATTATTAATAATTAGTTTTATTAATTGGTTATTATTATTAGTTAATTTAAGTTAGTTTTATTATTAGTTTATTTTATTAGTTAGTTAGTAATTATTACTATTAATTATTTAGTTATTAGTTTCAATTTATCTAGTTGTTACGTTATTATTTTAGTTATTAGTTATTATTTATTATTAGTTAGTTTTATTAGTTTATTAGTTATTAATTATTTATTAGTTAGTTATTTATTAGTTTTTTTATCAGTTTTATTAGTTTTAGTTATTAGTTTTATTAGTTTATTTATTAGGTTTTATTAGTTATTAGTTATTAGTTTAGTTTTTTAGTTATTATTATTAGTTATTATTAGTTTTTAGTTATTAGTTTAGTTTTTTAGTTTGTTTAGTTTGTTTTTAGTTATTAGTTAATTTAGTTATTACTTTATTAGTTATAGTTTTTTAGTTAGATATTATTAGTTATTAGTTTAATTATTATTAGATATTAGTTATTAGTTAGTTATTTACTTAGTTTATTTATTTTATCGTTATTAGTTTTATTAGGTTTTTAGTTTAGTTAATATTTTTAGTTAGTTTAGTTATAAGGTTAGTTAATAGTTTTTAGTTAGTTATTAGATATTATTATTATATTATTTTTAGTTCATTATTATTTTTATTATTATTAATTATTTATTTATTATTTATTATTATTAGTTTATTTAGTTTAGTTATTTGTTATTAGTTTAGTTATTAGGTTTTATTAGTTTTATTAATTTTTAGTTTTATTAGTGATTATTTTTATTAGTTTTAGTTAGTTATCACTATTATTAGTTTCAGTTATTAGTTTGGTTAGTTTAATTTTTATTATTAAGTTTTAGCTATTAGTTATTAGTTATAGTTAGTTATTAGTTCATTAGTTAGTTATTTAGTACATATTATTTTTATTAATTAGTTTATTAGGTTTTATTAGTTATTATTTAGTTATTTTGTTATTAGTTTATTAATTAGTTAGTTTATTATTTAGTTATTAGTTTATTAGTTTATTATTAGTTTATTTATTATTAATTAGTTATTTAGTTTTATTATTAGTTAGTTATTATTAATTTTATTAGTTTTTATGTGTTATTAGGTTTAACTTATTTAGTTTTATTTAGTTATTAGTTTATTATTTATTATCAGTTAATTATTAGTTTATTAGTTATTAATTTAGTTTTTATTTATTTATTAGTTATTAGTTAGTTATTATTAGTTATTATTAGTTTAGTTTAGTTTAATTAGTTTTTAGTTAGTTATTATTAGTTTGGTTAATTTTATAAGTTTAGGTATTAGTTTATTAGTTATATATTAGCTAGTTTTATTTAGTTTTAGTTATTATTTTTATTATTTATTAGTTATTTGTTTTTATTATTTATTTTTTAGTTTATTATTTATTAGTTTTTTTAGTTTAGTTTATTTAGTTTATTATTATTAGTTTTATTAGTTATTTTTATTTGTTAGTTAGTTATTTAGTCATTATTAGTTATTAGTTTAGTTAGTTTTTATTGGTTATTAGTTTTATTATTAGTTAGTTTTATTAGTTTAGTTATTTGTTTAGTTAGTTATTAATTTTAGTTATTATTTTATTAGGTTTTAGTTAGTTATTATTTAGTTATTTAGTTTATTAGTTTTAGTTTATTAGTTATTTGGGTTTTAGTTTATTAGTTATTAGTTAGTTTAGTTATTAGTTATTATTAAATAGTGATTTAGTTATTAGTTTCATTAGTTTTAGGTTTAGTTTTAGTTCATTATCTAGTTTTATTAATTATTAGTTATTAGTTAGTTTTATTAGTTATTAGTTATTAGTTTAGTTTAGTTATTATTAGTTATTAGTTTATTATTATTATTAGTTAGTTATTAGTTAGTTATTATTATTTTTAGTTAGTTTAGTTAGTTTTATTATTATTATTAGTTAGTTTTATTAGTTAATTAGTTAATTAGTTAATTAATTAGTTAGTTTTAGTTTAGTTTTATTAGTTATTTTATTATTTTATTATTAGTTATTAGTTTATTATTTTATTAGTTATTATTATTAGTTTAGTGATTATTTTTCTTAGATATTTGTTAGTTAATTTTAGTTAGTTATTAACAGTTGTTATTATTAGTTAGTTATTTTTATTATTATTAGTTTAAGAGTTAGTTATTAGTTTATTAGTTGTATTAGGTTTAATTATTAGTTATTTATTTACTAGTTAGTTAGTTTTATTATTTAGTTTTTATTTTATCATTTTAGTTAGTTATTAGTTTTTAGTTAGTTTATTAGTTCGTTAGTTAGTTTTAGTTATTTTATTATTAGTTAGTTAGTTATTTATTAGTTATTAGTTAGTTTTAGTTTTTCTTTTAGGTTATTAGTTTAGTTATTATCTAGTTTAGTTATTTATTATTAGTTATTAATTATTTGGTTTAGTTTGTTATTAGTTAGTTCTTTCATTATTATTAGTTAGTTATTAGTTTAGTAGTTAGTTAGTTATTAGTAGTTAGTTAGTTATTAGTTTATTTAGTTTATTAGTTATTAGTTAGTTAGTTAGTTATTAGTTTATTTAGTTATTAGTTATTAGTTATTAGTTTAGTTTTTAGTTTAGTTATTATTAGTTAGTTATTAGTTTTATTAGTTAGTTTTAGTCTGTTATTAATATTAGTTATTAGTTATTAATTTTTTTAGGTTTAGTTTTAGTTATTAGTTAGTTTAGCTTATTAGCTCATTTTATTAGTTATTGTTAGTTATTAATTTTTTAGTTTAGTTTTAGTTAGTTTTTAGTTAGTTTTAGTTTTAGTTGTTAGTTATTAGTTATTAGTTATTAGTTTTTGTTGGTTAGTTTTAGTTATTAAGTTTTTTAGTTTTTATTAGTTTTTGTTATTAGTTATTAGTTAGTTATTTATTTGTTTAGTTTTATTAGTTATTAGTTTAGTTATTATTAGCTATTTAGTTATTAGTTTTTAGTTAGTTATTATTAGGTTTATTAATTATTAGTTTTAGTTTATTTATTAGTTAATTAGTTTAGTTTATTATAAGTTATTGTTATGTTAGTTTTAGTTTAGTTATTAGTTAGTTTATTAGTTTTATTAGTTATTAGGTTTAGTTTTTATTAGTTATTAGCTTAGTTATTAGTTTTTTAGTTTAGTTATTAGTTTTGTTATCAGTTTATTAATTTATTAGTTATTAGTTAGTTATTTAGTTTTTAGTTAGTTAGTTTTTATTACTTATTAGTTAGTTATTATTTTATTAGTTTATTAGTTTATTAGTTTATTAGTTTATTAGTTTAATAGTTTTTAGTTTTTTAGTTTTAGTTTATTATTTTATTAGTTTTAGTAAGTTAGTTTTATTTTTTATTATTAGTTATTTAGTTTATTATTAGTTTTTATTTAGTTATTTATTTATTTATTATTATTATTAGTTAGTTATTTTTATTATTAGTTTATTAATTTTGTTAATTTTTTAGTTTTTTAGTTTAGTTAGTTATTATTATTAATTATTAGTTATTAGTTTAGTTAGTTTATTTATTAGTTATTACTTTATTGGTTAATTAGTTTTATTATTTTAATTATTTAATTTAATTTTTTTTAGTTTTATTTATTAGTTAGTTAGTTAGTTATTAGTT
This sequence comes from Cymbidium sinense, assembly GCA_021442155.1. Lineage (NCBI taxonomy): Eukaryota > Viridiplantae > Streptophyta > Magnoliopsida > Asparagales > Orchidaceae > Cymbidium > Cymbidium sinense. The sequence goes on from JAKCPB010001031.1 coordinate 9,077, forward strand.
ATTATTATTATTAGTTTTAGTTTTTATTTAGTAGTTAGTTTTATTAGTTTTATTAGTTTTATTATTAGTTATTTAGTTATTATTAGTTATTAGTTAGGTTTAGTTATTAGTTATTAGTTTATTTTATTAGTTTTATTAGTTTTTAGTTTAGTTAGTTTTATTAGTTAGTTATTTAGTTAGTTATTTAGTTAGTTATTAGCTTATTTTTTATTATTATTAGTTAGTTATTATTTAGTTTATTATTAGTTTATTAGTTATTATTAGTTAGTTATTAGTTAGTTAGTTATTTAGTTTATTAGTTATTATTTATTAGTTATTAGTTAGTTAGTTTTAGGTTAGTTTTTTTAGTTAGTTATTATTTAGTTTTTAGTTTTAGTTAGTTATTAGTTTATTAGTTATTAGTTATTTTATTAGTTTTTATTAGTTAGTTTAGTTATTTTATTAGTTATTAGTTTAGTTAGTTTTAGTTTATTAGTTTTATTAGTTATTATTTAGTTATTATTATTAGTTATTAGTTATTATTAGTTAGTTATTAGTTTATTATCTAGTTTTAGTGTATTATTATTAGTTAATTTAGTTATTTAGTTAGTTTGTTAGTTTAATTATTTAGTTAGTTTTTTAGTTATTAGTTAGTTTAGTTATTTCGTTTTAGTTATTAGTTAGTTATTAATTATTTAATTATTATTAGTTTTAGTTAGTTATTAGTTATTATTATTTAGTTCATTAGTTTATTAGTTTAGTTATTATTAGTTTTTAGTTAGTTTAGCTATTATTAGTTTTTAGTTAGTTTAATTATTTAGTTCATTAGTTTATTAGTTTTATTAGTTATTTAGTTTTTAGTTATTAGTTATTAGTTATTAGTTTATTAATTTTTTTAGTTTTATCTGTTTTGTTAAGTAGAAGAGAGTGATTCTTTTATCCATTTTTATATGCACATTTACAAGTATAAAAGACATAAGTGAGTACGGTGCCATTGTTAGCATTAGGGGTTTAAAGTATAAAACCTACTTAGGGCTACTTAAAGCCTCGTAACCCCGGCTTTGTCCAGACTAATATACCACTTTTCTTAAATACATATGCAAGTACAAAAAGAAATGCATGAAAAGAGAATCATCCAAAAAGTTTATGGTTGTTTGTTAAGTAGAAAAGAGTGACTCTTTTATCCATTTTTCATATTCACATTTACAAGTATAAAAGACATAAGTGAGTACAGTGCAATTATTAGCACCAGGGGCGTAAGGTACAAGACCTACTTAGGGCTACTTAAAGCCTCGCAACCCTGGGGTTGTCTAGACTAATATACCACTTTTCTTAAATACATGTGCATGTACAAGAAGAATTGCATGGAAAGAGAGTCATGCAAAATGGTTTATATTTATTTGTTTGATTTTGGCTATTTAATTTATACGTGTGATGTGGAATTCCTTCTTGAGTCATGACATAGGAGTGTATAGGAATGGATTTCAAACAAGTGTTATGTCCATTTAAAATGTACTATACACTTTGCAAATCCTATGCAATCCTATGTCAAGAAAGAGAGGGAAAATCACATAACACATTTTATACTATTCACATGTAAGCTCATAAGTACTTATAGATAGCATACTTTTCATTTATAATGTTTGATTTTTAAGCTTTAAAAATAGTTTTGGATTTAATAGTGATAAGAGCCATTCATATTCTTACTTAATCCAAAATATGTAATTTGACATAAAGGAAACATATCATTTTAATTTGATTTTTTAAAAGACATGAATGCATGGTTTTCATATGACATACACATTTAGCTTGCTAGGAAAGAAATAAAGTGATGAAAACATGTAATTTCATTCACTTTAATTAATTCCTAAAGATAATCTTATGGAATACAATTATTTAAAGTGAATCAAAGTTAATTTAAAGAAATTTTGCTTTGGTTTTGAGTTTGATTTTAATTTAGGAAATGTGAAAAGTTTGTTGATCCTAACCCATTCCCACATGTGTATGATATTTTAGTTTAATTTTTAAGTGATTAGATCAATTTTATGCTTTGGTTAGGTTAAGGTGTAGATTAAGTTCATTAATTACCCTTTACCTATATTACTTTGACATATTTAATCAAATAATTATGAGCCAAATGATATAAAATCACAAGGAATTTAAATCAGCAATGCATCATAGGAAAGAAATGTACCTAATGCAATTGGCTCATAATTAATGATTAATTAAGCTAAAGGGTTTAATTTAAGTACTTTCATAACCCTTCCCACACATGTGGATTAGGTATGATTTCCTTAAGCTACTTAGGTTATTGAACACCTAAGCATCTACCCAAGAAGGAAATGATTGAGTTTTAGAATGTTTTGAATATTTTATCAAGTTAATTAAAAGGGGTTTAGGGAATGACTTGGGAAAAATACCCCAAACCCATTCCATAAACCTCATCATCACTTAAATAAAGCTTAATTAACTTAATCAAGGAATTAAACCATTGTTCACATGCTTAATTAAGCTTAATTACATTAATAAAGTGATTATGGTTCATAAATTAATTTCTCTGATTAAATGTTTAATAAATTCCAATAAAATTAGGGGAAGTTAAAAGTCATCCCACAAAACATGCTTGAGAAGTTTGGAATTAATTAATGAAGTCACTAGGTAGTAAATAAATTTATTAAGTTTTTAAATAAACCCTAATTATGGAAAATATACTATTCAAATTCAATTAGAAACAATTTTATTGGATTCTCCTCTAAATTATCTTTAAAATGAACCTTAAGTTTGTATTGTTTGGATTTTTCTACAATTAGTTATGAATTTAAGAATTTTCAGTTGATTTAAGTGATTTTTATGAATTATGTTAATTTATTTTATTAAAATAAATCATTTGGCACTCAAAATTTAATATCTCTTAATCCAAAGGTCCTTTTGACTAGAAATTTTTATGGTAGGTATATTTTAACTTCGATTTTAATATAAAAATTTCAACTTAACATTTTTTGGTTTAATTAATAAAATTTAATGTTTACTAAAACTTAAATTAAGCTCAAAATACTTAATAAAATTTGAGTATTTTAGGTTTATTGGATTCATCTCGAGAAGATGAATCTAACAAGCCATCGTTTATAATTTTTGGTTAAGTATTTTAATTTCTATGAATTTTTAAAGTTTCAGATAATTTAAATAATTTTTTAAATTAGAAAAAACTAATTTTCCTATTTAGCACATTCAACATCGTGCACGGTGCCACATGGAAACGTGGTGCCACGCTGCGCCATGCAATGCCACGTCAGCCGATTGAGCGAGAATCTGAGTCAGTGCATTGACTGTGATGCGCGGTTTGACCCAGATCATCCGATCGTCGATCAGATGGTCTAGATCAGATCGCATAATCCAAGGACCAGGATCACGAGATCATTGTGCAATCTGAGCCATCCAATCACCCAAGCCGCGAGGTCGGATGATCCAGAACACATCCGATGATTTGAAGGCCTGGATCACGCAATCAACATACGATCCGAGCCGTCGGATATCGTGAACTGTAGGAGCGAACAGCTGATGCTAGCCATCGGCGAGAATAATGAAAGCCAAATGGATTTTTGAAAAAATGAGAAATCTAATTGAAAACTTGTCCAAATGGACTCATTCTCACGTTGATTCACACCAAAAAAACTTTTATTTTCTAATTAGATGATTTAAAGTAAAAATGCAGGATTATCTAGGATAAATTCCTAAATATCATGCAAAATAAATCATCACAAATGGAAGATCCTAAGGCCGGCTATGAATTTTTGAAAGTTACCTCATCGAGGATGATTTTTGGTGGTAGTGATGACCTGAGCATGCTGGGAAGAGGCCTTGGAATGAGCTTGGATCTTTGCCTTCATGTCGCAACAAAGTTTCCACTAATAATCACCATTTCCTCATTGAAATCTACTTAATTTTGAAGTATTTCTCTCCAAAATGAAGTAGGGGTGATTGCCAATGAATTTGGGAGCTCTAGGAGAATGGATGAATGCTTCAGCCTCTAATGCTTTGGAATGAAAAGTGAATGAAAATAACTCTTTACTTTGAAGTTTTGGCTCTAAACTCATGTCATTTGCTTGGGGTGGTTGGGAATGGAAGAGAATCATCCTAGGTGGTTCACTTTGTTTGACTAAGGTAAAGAAAGTGGCTGCCATGAAGGATAAATGGGTGTCCTAGCCAAGGGAAGTGAGAGTCCTTCATGCCAAGTGTTCCAATGGGAGAGGTGAGGTGATTTCACCTCCCCATGAGTCATGACTTCCCCAACCACTCCTTCGGTAAATAAATCAGTATCCTTGGTGCCTATGTGGACCAATGGATGAGTGCCAAGTGGCCAAGGAAGAGAAATGACCATTTGGGCAAGTATCTTTTCTCATGGGATGCCTTTGACCCAAGGGAAAAGTGGTCATTTGGCATTGAATTTGATTTTAACAGATTTGAAATGAGTCAAAATTAAGTTGGACCAAATTTCATGTCATTTGGAGTTCATTTGGTTTAATTTGGGTTAATTTGACCCATTTGGGTCAAATTGGGTCAAAATGGGTTAGGTTGACCAATTGGTCAAATTAGGTCAAACCAATAGTTTGGTTAAATTCAAATGACCATTTGGATTGTATTGGATTAATTGGTTTCAATAAATTTGGTTTAATTTGGATTTTGGCCAATTTGATCCTTTAGGTCAATTTGGGCTAAGTTGACCAATTTGATCCAATTGACCAAATTGTCATGAATCATGGCTTGGTTTGGGTTTGGTTGATCATTTGGAATATATTGTAGGTTTTTATTTCAAATAATTTTAGTTAGGTTTGATTTCAAGTTGATTTGACCTTTTAGGTCAAGTTGGGTTCATGGTTAATTGAGCTAGGTTGGGTCTAGTTGGCCAATTGGTTAAATTAGGTTTAGTTGAGGCTTTGGACAAGTTCAATAATCAATTTGGAGTGAACTTGAGCCATTGGTTGCAATCAATTTGATTTATGTTGTAATTTGGCTAGTTTGGGTTCATATGGGTTAAGGGGTTGACTTGGTCAACAGGCTAGGTTGACTTAATTTGGCCTAATTCATGACTATGATGATCAACAAACATGACATGAAGTTTGGATTGGCTTAATTCACTTTGATTTGGATTGAATTGGAATTTGGTTCATATAGGTCAAATTGGCCACTTTGGGTCAAATGAGCCAATTGGGTTTAGTTGGCATGATTTTGAGTTAAGTTTGATTTAGTTGAGTTTATATATGGATTTGAGATTGATATATGAAATTAATTGCAACTAGTTTAGATTCAAATGAGTTTTGCTCATTTGAGAATTTCAAGTCAAAAGGGCTAACTTGGGTTTGGTTTGGGTTAGCTTGGATTTGGTTTGATGATTGAAGTTTATGTTTATATTTGGTTTGTGATTGTAGGATTAATTGTTTGAAGAGAGAATCCAAAGGTTCAGATTGATTTGAGTCCGATTTGGCTAAGTTGAAGAATTTGACTTGAAAAAGTATAGGTTAGATTTTGGTTGGATTTGTGTTTGAGTTTTGAATTTGATTTTGGTTATTTGAATTTATATTTCATTTATATTTGTCAATGTAAATGAGAATATAAATGGGTTATGAGAAAATCTTTTGAATTTGAAGTGATTTGGATTTGATTTGAGCTAAGTCCATAAGATGTAATCAAAAGGGCTTAGGAAAGTTTTTTGGAATTGATTTGAATTGATCATGGGTTTCAATCATTTGTAATTGATTGATGGTTTTAGATTTAAGATTTGAGAAAATCAATTTGAGTTGAAATTGATTTAATATTTGATTTGGAATTGATTTGAAAGAAGGAAGTAAAGATTTGGTCCAAGCTATAGGGTAGCAAGTCATCCTAATACCCCTAAGGCATGACCTATTCTCATAGCTAACTCTTCTAAGTCTCTAGGGTTAGGTCAAGTGTTCACCTAATCACTAGAAGTGTCTTAAGACTAAGGAACTCTTAGCATCTAGAGGAGTCCTATCTCTAAGATGGAGAAGTTGAGAGCTCACTCCAAAAGTGAGATCAACATTAGTTATTACTTTTAGTTATTAGTTATTAATTATTAGTTAGTTAATTTAATTAGTTGTTATTTAGTTATTAGTTTTATTAGTTTAGTTTATTAATTATTAGGTTTAGGTTTTATGTTTTAGTTATTTATTATGAGTTAGTTATTTAGTTATTAATTTATTAGTTAGTTTAGTTATTAGTTTAGTTATTATTATTATCAGTTATTTTAGTTATTAGTTAGTTATTAGTTATTAGTTTAGTTAGTTAGCTAGTTTTAGTTTTAGTTTATTAGTTATTGTATTATTTATTATTATATTATTATTATTATATTTATTGTTTATTTATTTATTATTATTATTATTATTATTATAGTTATTATTATTATATTATTATTATTTTAGTTTAGTTATTATAGTTATAGTAGTTATTAGTTTTAGTTATTAGTTTATTTTATTAGTTTTTATTAGTTTTTATTATTAGTTTTATATTTAATTATTATTAGTTTTATTTATTAGTTAGTTTTATAGTTTTTATTAGTTGTTATTTATTAGTTATTAGTTATTAGTTTTATTATTTATTAGTAGTTATTAGGTATATTAATTTTAGTTGTAGTTAGTTTTTATTTTGGTTATTAGTTATTTTAATTATTAGTTAGTTATTTAGTTTATTATTATTATTTTAGTTTTAGTTATTATTATTATTAGTATTAGTTTATTAGTTTAGTTAGTTTAGTTTTTTAGTTTAGTTATTATTTAGTTATTAGTTAAGTTTTTATTAGTTATTAATTATTATTATTAGTTAGCTATTATTAGTTTTTAGTTATTAACTTTAATTATTAGTTTAGTTATTATTAGTTATTAGTTTTATTAGTTATTAGTTAGTTATTATTATTAGTTAGTTAGTTAGTTTAGTATTTATTAGGTTATTAGTTTAGTTATTATTTAGTTTTTTAGTTAGTTATTAGTTATTAGTTTTTTAGTTTTATTAAGATATATTAGTTTTATTTTTAGTTTTAATTTTATATTAGTTATTAGTTAGTATTATTATTATAAGTTTATATTAGTTATTTATAGTTAATTATTATTAGTTTAGTAGTTATTTTATTTATTTATTATTATATTTAGTTTATTATTTTATTATTTATTATTTATTTATTTAGTTTATTATTATTATTTAGTTATTATTAGTTATTTTTTATTATTAGTTATAGTTATTTATTAGTTATTATTAATTATTATTACTTATTAGTTTTAGTATTAGTTAGTATTAGTTAGTTAGTTATTATTAGTTTTAGTTAGTTAGTTATTATTTTAGTTATTATTAGTTAGTTATTAGTTCATTAGTTTATTATTAGTTATTAAGTTTTAGTTAGTTAATTTTAGTTAGTTATTAGTTTAATTTTTTAGGTGATTTAGTTATTTTGTTTTATTATTAGTTATTAGTTTTTAGTGATTAGTTTATTAGTTATTAGTTATTATTAGGTTGAGTTATTAGTTAGTTTTATTAGTTAGTTTTATTATTATTATTAGTTGTATTTGTTAATTAGTTATTATTAGTTAGTTTATTAAGTTTTATTAGTTATTACTAATTTTAGTTATTATTAGTTAGTTAGTGTTTTATTTAGTTTATTAGTTATTTTATTATTAGTTTTATTATTAGTTTTATTAGTTTTCTTTTATTATTATTATAGTTACTTAGTTATTAATTATTTTAGTTTATTAGTTTAGTTATTATTAGTTATTTTAGTTATTTTAGTTATTAGTATTATTAGTTTTATTAATTTTATTGTATTATTATTAGTTAGTTTAGTTTTATTTGTTACATTTATTCATTATTAATTAGTTTAGTTAGTATTTATTATTATTAGTTATTAGTTATTTTTAGTTTAGTTAGTTTAGTTTAGTTTTATTTTTATTAGTTAGTTATTAGTTGTTAGTTTATTAGTTAGTTATTAGTTTTTAGTTATTAGTTATTAGTTAGTTTTATTATTATTTTATTTAGTTATTAATTTTTAGTTAGTTTATAGTATTATTTTAGTTTAGTTATTATTATATTAGTTTTATTTATTTTATTATATTATAGTTTTAGTTTTAGTTTTATTAGTTTTATTTGTTATTTATTAGTTATTTATTTTAGTTAGTTATTATAGTTTTATTAGTTTTATTAGTTAGTTATTATTAGTTAATTATTTATTTAGGTTTAATGTTATTTTAGTTATTTAGTTTAATTTAGTTATTAGTTTGGTATTAGGTTATTAGTTTATGTTTTGGTTAGGTATTTATTAGTTAGTATTATTAGTTATTTTAGTTAGTTAGTTGGTTTATTATTAGTTATTTTATTTAGTTATTATTTAGTTAGTTATTTGTGGTATTATTTTAGTTATTAGTTTATTAGTTATTTTATATTAGTTAGTTATTTTATTTGTTATTAGGTTTAAATATTTATTTATTATTATTATTATTAGTTATATAGTTTGTTAGTTTTAGTTTATTATTAGTTTTATTAGTTATTTAGTTTTAGTTAATTATTAGTTAGTAGTATTATTTGGTTATTATTTTAATTATTTAGTTATTATATTATTATTATTAGTTATTAGTTATTATTAGTATTTAGTTATTATTATTTTGTTTTTATTGTTTATTTATTATTAGTTTATTAGTTAGTATTATTTAGTTTATTATTATTATAATTATAAGTTTAGATATTATTATTATTTTATTAGTTATAGTTATTAGTTTTAGGTTATTATTAATAGTAGTTATTTTAATTTTAAGTTTTAGTTATTATTATTTATTTAGTTTATTAGATTTTATTTTTAGTTTTTAGTATTTATTAGGTTTTTTAGTTAGTTTTATTTATTAGTTTGTTATTATTATTATATTTATTATTATTATTATTATTATTATTATTATTATTATTATTATTATTATTATTATATTATTATTATTATTATCATTGTTAGTTTTTATTAATTAGTTTAGTTTTATTAGTTTATATTATTAGTTATTAGTTTAGTTTATTAGTTTGATTAGTTTATATTATTTTAGTTTGTTATTACTATTATTATTATTAGTTAGTTTTTATTATTATATTATTAGTTTAATTTTAAGTTAGTTTTATTTTTAGTTATTATTAGGTTTATTATTTATTAGTTTTTTAGGTTTTAGTTTTAGTTTTTAGTTTATTAGTTTATTATTATTAGGTTATTATTATTAGTTATTAGTTATTAGTTATTATTAGTTATTAGTTAGTTATTAGTTTAAGGTTTTATTTAGTTATTATTATTAGTTTTAGTTAGTTTTTATTATTAGTTTATTAGTTTATTTTAGATTAGTAGTTATTATTAGTTATTGGTTTTTAATTAGTTTTATTATTAATTTTAGTTATTAGTTAGTTATAGTTATTATTTGTTTATGTTGTTAGTTTATTATATGTATTTATTTTATTTATGGTTATTATCAATTTATTATTAGTATTATTATTATTATTTTATTATAGTTTTAGTTATTAATATTATTATATTATTATTATTATTAGTTATTAATTTTTTTTTATATTAATTTTATTATTATTTATTTGTTTTTGGTTAGTTATTAGTTTATTATTATTATTAGTTAGTTAGTATTATTATTTTATTATTTAGGTATTAGTTAATATAGTTATTATAGTTATTATTATTATTAGGTTTTTTTATTAGTTATTAGTTTATAGTTTTTATTTTAGTAGTTATAAGTTTATTAGTTTTTAGTTATTGTTTATTAGTTATTATTAGTTATTAGTTTATTTTAGTTATTATTATTAGTTTTATTATTATAGTTATTAGTTTTGTTATTATTATTTATTATTATTTAGTAGATTAGTTAGTTTAGTTTTACTATTAGTTTAGTTATTAGTAAATTATTTATTTTATTAGTTAGTTTTAGTTATTAGTTATTATTATTAGTTTTAGCTATTATTATTATTATTATTATTATTATTATTATTATTATTATTATTAGTTAGTTTATTAGTTAGTTATTAGTTATTTTTATTAGTATTTATTAGTTATTTTTAGTTTATAGTTTTAGTTTAGTATTATTATTTAATTATTATTAGTATTTAGTTATTATAGTTATTAGTTATTATTATTAGTTAGTTAGTTTTAGTTATTAGTTATATTTTAGTTTATTATTAGGTTTATTTATGTTTAATTATTAGTTAGTTTTAGTTTAGTTATTTTTTATATTAGTTATTATTATTAGTTATTTTAATTAGTTATTAATTTAGTTTATTATTAGTTATTAATTTTGTTTATTTATTAGTTTATTAATTATTAGATAGTTATTATTATTATAGTTATTAAGTTATTTGTTTTAGTTATTTATTATATTATTATTATTATATTATTATTATTATTATTATTATTAGTTTTAGTTTATTAATTTTATTAGTTAGTTAGTTAGTTAGTTTCTTAATTTATTAATTTATTTAGTTATTAGTTTAGGTATTATTTTATTATTTAGTTAGTTATTATTAGTTTTAGTTATTAGTTAGTTTTTTTTTTAGTTATTAGTTATATTATAGTTAATTTAGTTTAGTTATTTTAGTTATTAGATAGTTCATTCTTTTATTGTTAGTTATTTAATTATTTAGTTTAATTAGTTTTAGTTATTGTTTTATTAGTTTTATTAGTTATTAGTTAGTTTTATTATTATTAGTTTATTTATTAATTTATTAGTTATTAATTATTAGTTTAATTTTTAGTTATTAGTTATTATTAGTTTAGTTTTTATTATTAGTTTTATTTTATTAGTTTAGTTATTAGTTTATTAGTTATTATTTTTTAATATTAGTTAGTTTTAGTTATTAGTTACTATTATAGTTATTCATTTATTATCATTAGTTTTTAGTTTACTAGTTATTAGTTAGTTAGTTTAATTATTATTAGCTTAGTTTTATTAATTTTAGTTAGTTATTTAGTTTTATTATTATTATTAGCTTTATTATTATTAGTTATTTATTATTATTAGTTATTTATTATCTTAGTTATTGATATTATATTAGTTATTTTATTAAGAATTATATTAGTTTTAGTTATTATTATTTGTTATTAGTTAGTTTATTATTAATTAATTATTTATTAGTTAATAGTAGTTATTAGTTTATTAGTTATTTAACCAGTTATTTTATTATTATTATTTATTGGTTATTAGTTTAGTTTATGAGTTTATTATTTTTTAATTTATTATTATTATTTATAAGTTTAGTTTTAAGTTTTAGTTAGTTAGTTATTTATTTATTTATTATTATTAGTTAGTTATTATTTTATTAGTTTTTTATTAGTTATTAGTTTAGTTTATTAATTAGTTATTATTAGTTATATTAGTTTAGTTAGTTATTATTATTAGTTATTATTAGTTAGTTTTTATTATTAGTTTTATTTATTAGTTTTATTAGTTATTAGTTAGTTAGTTATTATTATATTATTAGTTTTAGTTTATTAGTTTTTTTATTAGTTAGTTTAGTGGTTAGTTAGTTATTAGTTATTTATTTTATTATTAATTATTAGTTTTTAGTTTAGTTTATTATTATTATTAGTTTTTTATTAGTTTATTAGATTTAGATTTAGATTTATTATTTTTTTAGTTATTAATTTTATTAGTTTTATTATTAGTTATTAGTTTATTAGTTTTTAGTTTTATTAGTTAGTTATTATTATTATTATTTATTATTAGTTTAGTTATTTTATTAATTTATTATTAGTTATTAGTTAGTTAGTTATTATTATTAGTTTTTTAGTTTAGTTATTAGTTATTAGTTTATTTAGTTTTTATTAGTTTTATTATTAGTTTATTAGTTTAATTATTATTAGTTAGTTTTAGTTTATTAGTTATTAGGTTTAGTTATTAGTTTAGTTAGTTTTATTAGTTAGTTTATTTATTAGTTTACTATTTTAGTTTTAGTTAGTTATTTAGTTATTATTATTAGTTATTAGGTTAGTTATTATTTATTTAGTTATTTATTAGTTTATTATTATAAGTTATTAGTTATTATTAGTTTGTTAGTTTTTAGTTATTAGTTTTGGTTATTAGTTAGTTAGTTTTTATTAGTTTATTAGTTTATTAATAGTTTTGGTTAGTTATTTATTAGTAAGTTAGTTCTATTAGTTAGTTTTATTATTTTATTATTAATAGTTTATTAGTTTTTTTAGATTTTATTAGTTGTTAGTTCTATTTTAGGTATTAGGTTTTAGTTTAATAGTTTAGGTTTAGTTTTAGTTTTATTAGTTTTGTAAGTATTATTATTAGTTATTTAGTTAGTTATTAGTTTTATTAGTTTTTATTAGTTTATTAGTTTAATTATTATTATTATTATTATTATTATTATTATTAGTTTTTAGTTAGTTATTTAGTTATTTATTATTTATTAGTTATTAGTTTATTAGTTTATTTATTATTAGTTAGTTAGTTATTAGTTTATTAATTTTATTATTAGTTTATTATTAACTTAGTTAGTGATTAGTTTTTATTAGTTATTTTATTAGTTATTAGTTTAATTATTAGTTAGTTTATTAGTTTATTTATTTTATTTTTTAGTAATTAGTTTAGTTTTATTAGTTTTATTTAGTTATTAGTTTATTAGTTTTATTTAGTTATTAGTTTATTAGTTTTTTAGTTAGTTAGTTTATTATTAATTAGTTTAGTTAGCTATTAGTTATTAGGTTTAATTATTATTAGTTAGTTAATTAATTAGTTTTTTAGTTTAGTTATTAGTTATTATTTTTATTATTTTTATTAGTTTTATTTAGTTAGTTATTAGTTAGTTTTAGTTTATTAGTTATTAGTTATTAGTTAGTTATTAGTTTTAGTTTTTAGTTTAGTTAGTTAGTTTTTTAGTTTAGTTAGTTATTAGTTAGTTAGTTTTAGTTTTAGTTTTAGTTATTAGTTAGTTAGTTTTTATAGTTTTTTAGTTAGGTTATTTTATTAGTTAGTTTTATTAGGTTATTAGGTTTAGTTATTAGTTTATTAGTTATTAGTTTAGTTTAGTTATTAGTTATTAGTTTATTAGTTTTATTAGTTTATTAGTTAGTTAGTTTAATTTTTAGATTTAGTTTACTTATTTATTATTAGTTATTAGTTATTAGTTATTAGTTACTAGTTTTTTATTATTTATTTAGTTTATTAGTTTTTAGATAGTTTAGTTTTAGTTATTATTATAATTATTAGTTTTATTTATTAATTTATTTAGTTATATATTTGTTTAGTTATTAGTTTAGATTAGTTTTTACTAGATTATTATTAGTTTTATTATTAGTTTAGTTAATTTAGTAAGTTTTATTATTAGTTATTACTTTATTAGTTTTATTAGTTTTAGATTTTAGTTATAATTATTAGTTATTATTATTGGTTAGTTTTTGGTTTTATTATTAGTTATTAGTTATTATTATTAGTTATTAGTTATTAGTTTTTTATTAGTTTATTATTATTAGTTAGTTTTATAAGATATTTAGTTTAGTTATTTACTTTTATTAGTTATTATTAGTGAGTTTTCAGTTTTTAGTTTAGTTCAGTTAGTTATTTCATTATTAGTTTGTGATATTTTATTATTTATTTATTTGTTAGTTATTAGTTATTATTTAGTTATTAGTTATTTTTATTAGTTTATTGTTTATTAGTTTTATTAGTTAGTTTTTTAGTTAATATTAGTTTATTAGTTAGTTACATTTTATTAATTTTATTAGTTTAGTTAGTTAGTTAGTTTAGTTATTAGTTTATTAGTTTTCTTAGTTAGTTTTATTAGTTTTTAGTTTATTAGTTATTATTAGTTAAGTTAATTTTTTATTAGTTTTTATTATTAGTTAGTTATTATTATTAGTTAGGTTATTTTTTTAGTTATTAGTTATAGTTTTGTTATTTTGTTATTAGTTTTAGGTTTTTATTATTAATTAGTTATTTCATTTATTATTTTAGTTTATTAGTTATTAGTTTAGTTATTAATTTTAGTTTATTAGTTTAATTTATTAGTTTTTAGTTATTAGTTTTAGTTATTAGGTTTTAGTTATTAGTCTTATTAGTTTTATTATATTTTTATTAGTTAGTTAGTTTTATTATTATTATTAGTTTTATTTTATTTTTATTATTATTATTATTATTATTATTAGTTAATTATTTAGTTTTTATTAGTTATTATTATTATTAGTTTTAGTTATTTTTTAGTTATTAAGTTATTTTATTAGTTAGTTTTAGTTTAATTATTATTTATTATTATTAGTTAGCTTTTATTAGTTATTTATTAATTAGTCTAGTTATTAGGTTGTAGTTATTTTTAGTTATTAGTTATTATTATTTATTATTAATTTTGTTATTAGGTTTATTTAATATTATTAGTTATTATTAGTTTATTGATTATTATTAATAGTTTATTAGGTTATTAGTTTTAGTTTATTAGTATTATTATTTAGTTTTATTAGATTTTTAGTTTAGTTATTATTTAGTTAATAGTTTTTGGTTATTATTTAGTTATTAGTTTAGTTACTTTTAGTTTATTATTAATAGGTTTTAGTTTTATTATTTAGTTATTTATTAGTTTAGTTTTATTAGTTTTTAGTTTAGTTTAGTTATTATTATTATTAGGTTTTATTAGTTTATTTATTTTAGTTACTTTATTAGTTATTAGTTTAGTTTTATTAGATTTTAGTTTTATTAGTTAGTTAGGTTAGTAGTTATTAGTTATTAGTTATTATTATTTTTTTATTATTAGTTATAGTTTAGATATTATTTTTAGTTAGTTGTTAGGTTTAGTTAATTATATTAGTTATAAGTTTATTAGGTTTTTAGATATTATTAGTTTTATTAGTTTTATTATTTATTATTTATTATTATTTAGCTTATTAGTTATTAGTTAATTATTATTAGTTAGTTTATAATTATTAGTTATTAGTTTTTATTTAGTTTCATTATTTATTATTATTAGTTTTAGTTATTATTAGTTATTATTATTATTTAAATATTAGTTATTATTAGTTTCTTAGTTTTTATTACTTATTAGTAATTAGTTATTAGTTTTAGTTATTTAGTTTATTATTATTTAGTTTTATCAGTTTTTAGTTTATTAGTTTTAGTTAGGTTTATTATTTAGTTTATTAGTTAGTTTTATTAGTTTAGTTATTTTTAGTTTAGTTTAGTATTAGTTATTTAGTTTATTTTATTAGTTATTAGCTTTTAGTTATTACTTTGTTATTTAGTTATTATTTGTTAGTTATTTATTTAGTTGTTATTAGTAATTTATTTATTAAGTTCATCAGTTATTAGTTCAGTTAGTTTAATTAGTTTTTTATTAGTTTGTAATTATTAATTTATTATTATTATTATTAGGTTCTTAGTTCTTAGTTGTTAGTCATTAGTTAATTTTACTTAGTTTCTTAGTTTATTAGTTAGTTTTTTTAGTTATTAGTTAGTTATTAATAATATTATTAATTAGTTATTAGTTTATTATTTTAGTTATTAGTTTATTAGTTAGTTAGTTTATTAGTTATTAGTTAGATTAGTTTATTATGTTTTTTTTTAAGTTTTTATTAGTCATTTAAGTTTTAGTTTAGTTTTTAGTTAAGTTAGTTTTTATTTAGTTTAGTTATTAGTTATTTTATTATTAGTTTATTAGTTTTTTTTATTATTATTTGTTAGTTTTAGTTTGTTAGTTATTATTTGTTTTAGTTTTCTTAGTTTCTAAGTTTCTTAGTTTTTAATATTATTAGTTTAGTTAGTTATTAGTTTTAGTTTATTTCTTTTATTTAGTTATTAGTTTTTATTAGGTTATTAGTTTTTATTGTTTATTAGTTTTAGTTTTATTAGTTAGTTAGTTATTTATTTTATTAGTTTTTTATTAGTTTAGTTTTATTAGTTAGTTTAGTTATTTAGTTTTATTTATTAGTTATTAGTTTAGAAATTAAGTTTTTATTATTAGTTATAAATTTTATTATTTGTCATTAGTTTATTTTTAATTATTATTTAGTTAGTTTAGTTTAATTTTTATTAGTTTTATTAGTTAGTATTAGTTAGTTATTAGTTTATTATTTTAGTTATTAGTTATTTGTTATTATTATTATTATTAGTTTTAATTATTATTCTATTTATTATTATTAGTTTAATTATTATTAGTTAGTTATTTTTTACTATTAGTTTATTAGTTTTTTATATATTAGTTATTTAGTTTATTAGTTTAGTTTTTATTATTTTTTTATTATTAGTTATTATTATTAGTTTAGTTATTATTAGTCATTAGTTTAGTTAGTTATTTAGTTTTAGTTTTAGTTTTTGGTTATTATTAGTTTGTTATTGATTATTATTAGTTAGTTTTATTATTATTAGTTTATTAGTTAGTTAGTTTAGTTATTATTATTAGGTTTAGTTTTTTATTATTAATTTTATTATTATCATTAGTTATTTTTATTAGTTTTATTATTTATTAGGTTTTATTAATTTTTGTTATTTATTATTACTTATTAGTTTTCTTAGGTTTTTAGTTTTATTAGTTATTTATTAGGTTTAGGTTCAGTTTTATTAGTTTATTATAATTATTAGTTATTGATTGTTAGTTTATTTAGTTATTAGTTTTATTGGTTATAATTATGGTTTTTTTTTAGTTTAATTTTTATTAGTTTTAGTTATTGGTTAGTTATTATTATTATTTAGTTTTTTTACTTTATTAATAGTTGGTTATTTATTTTATTAGTTAGTTTTAGTTATTATTATTAGTTTTTTTTATTATTATTTATTATTATTATTATTATTATTATTATTATTATTAGTTTAGTTTATTAGGTTAGTTATTAGTTAGTTATTAGTTATATTATTATTATTATTATTATTATTATTATTAGTTATTAGTTAGTTTTATTTTATTTAGTTTAGTTTTTTAGTTATTGTTGGTTTAGTTTAGTTATTAGTTTATTGGTTTTTTTGGTTAGCATTATTAGTTTTTAGTTTATTATTATTAGTAATTATTGGTTTTTAGTTTGTTAGTTATTATTAGTTAGGTTATTAGTTTTTATTGGTTTTTATTATTAGTTAGTTATTATTATTATTTAGGTTATTTTATTAGTTATTAGTTATAATTTAGTTATTTAGTTATTAGTTTTAGGTTTTTATTATTTATTAGTTATTTAGTTATTTATTAGTTTTATTATTTAGTTTATTATTATTTTTATTAGTTATTAGTTTTATTAGTTTTATTATATTATTATTAATTTGTTAGTATTATTTTATTAGTTTAGTTATTTTTACTTATTATTATTTATTAGTTAGTTTTATTTTATTTAGTTTAGTTATTAATTTTCTTAGTTTATTATTATTATTATTATTATTCTTATTATTTATTATGTTAGATTTTATTAGTTATTAGTTATTAGTTTAGTTATTTAGTTATCATTTTCATTTCAGTTATTAGTTTTTTAGGTTTTATTAGTTTAGTTATTAGTTATAAGTTAGTTAGTTTAGTTATTTTTTATTTTAGTTATTAATTTAGTCATTAGTTATTATAGGTTAGTTATTATTAGTTTTAGTTTATTAGTTATTTGTTAGGTTATTCATAAATTATTATTTAGTTATTATTTGCTTTATTTAGTTATTAGTTATTAGTTTTCTAAGTTATTTATTAGTTAGTTAGATATTAGTTATTATTATTAGTTTATTAGTAGTTATTATTTAGTTATTATTATTTATTAGTTTATTATTAGTTATTAGATATTAATTTAGTTAGTTTTTTAGTTATTATTAGTTATTAGTTTAGTTATTTAGTTAGTTTTATTAGTTAACTTATTTAGTTTGTTTTATTATTAGGTTTATTGTTTAGTTATTAGTTTTTTATTTGTTATTAGTTTTATTAGTTTAGTTATTTAGTTTATTTATTTTATTAGTTATTAGTTAGTTAGTTATAGTTATTATTATTTTTAGTTTGTTTTATTAGTTAGTTTAGTTATTGGTTTATTTATTAGTTAGTTTTTATTAGTTTTATTATTTATTTATTTATTAGTTTATTATAATTATGTTTATTAGTTATTAGTTAGTTAGTTATTATTACTTAGTTATTAGTTTGTTATTAGTTTACTAGTTTAGTTATTAGTTATTAGTTTTTATTAATTATTTAGTTATTAGTTTAGTTATTATTTAGGTTTAGTTAATTTTAGTTATTAGTTAGTTTTTAGTTTTTATTAGTTATTAGTTAGTTTTATTAGTTATTATTAGTAATTAGTTTATTTGGGTTTATTAATTATTATTAGCTAGTTAGTTTGCTATTTTATTTAGTTTTATTAGTTATTAGTTTTTAGTTATTATTATTAATTTTTTTAGTTTAGTTTATTAGTTAGTTAATAGTTATTAGTTTAGTTATTATTAGTTGGTTTTTTAGTTAGTTATTTATTATTAGTCTTTAGTTTTATTATTATTAGTTAGTTAATTTAGTTTAGTTATAATTAGTTAGTTATTATTAGTTATTAGTTAACTAGTTTTTAGTTTATCTATTTAATTTATTAGTTATTTAGTATATTAGCTTAGTTTAGTTTTTTTAGTTTAGTTTAGTTATTCGCTATTTAGTTTTTAGTTTAATTTATTTATTTAGTTAGTTTATTTTTTTAGTTATTATTATTATATTAGTTTATTATTAGTTATTTGTTTATTAGTTTTTATTAGCTTATTATTATTATTAGTTTATTATTAGTTATTAGTTTATTAGTTAGTTATTAGTTAGTTTTAGTTTATTAGTTTTATTAGTTATTTAGTTATTAGTTTTATTAGTTTTTTAGTTTTTTAGTTTATTAGTTTTTATTAGTTTATTAAGTTTTAGTTAGTTTGGTTATTTTATTTTAATAGGTTTTATTATTAGTTATTTTGGTTTTATTTATTTATTTTATTATTTAGTTATTATTAGTTATTAGTTTATTAGTTTAGCTTTTAGTTTATTAGTTAATTGGTAATTAGTTATTATTTATTTTATTATTAGTTTAGTTAATAATTTTTTAGTTTTATTAGTTATTAGTTAGTTATTATTATTAGTTAGTTTTTAGTTAGTTTATTATTAATTATTAGTTATTAGTTTTAGTTTGGTTATTTATTTATTAGTTATTATTATTAGTTATATATTAGTTATTTAGTTTAGTTATTATTATTATTAGTTTTAGTTTATTAGTTTATTAAATCATTAGTTTATTAGTTATTTAGTTATTACTTTTTAGTTATTATTAATATTTATTACTTTTTATTTAGTTTTAGTTATTTAGGTTTTATTAGTTAGTTATTTAGTTTTTAGTTATTATGTGTTTAGTTATTTAGGTTATTAATTTAACTAATTATTAGTTTAATTAGTTATTAGTTATTAGTTTAGTTATTTAGTTTAGTTTTATTGGCTCATTATTATTAGTGTATTATTACTAGTTATTAATTAGTTAGTTAGTTATTAATTATAGTTATTAGTTTAGGTTTAGTTAGTTATTATTAGTTAATTAGTTATTATTTAGTTTAGTTATTATTAGTTAGTTTATTATTAGTTATTAATTATTAGTTACTTTTATTATTATTATTAGTTTTAGTTATTAGTTATTATTAATTAGTTAGTTTATTAGTTATTAATTATTAGTTTTACTAGTTTAGTTAGTTATTATTAGTTATTAGTTTTTTAGTTAGTTTTTATTATTTGTGGTTATTATTGGTTATTTTATTTATTATTTTTTATTAGTTAGTTATTGGTTAGTTGGTTATTTTTTTTTATTAGTTATTAGTTTAGTTAGTTATTAGTTTAGTTATTATTAGTTATTTATTAGTTATTAGTTAGTTATTTAGTTAGTTTTATTAATTAGTTTTTTAGTTTATTATTATTTATTAGTTTTTATTATTTAGTTAGTTATTAGTTTATTAGTTTAGTTATTAATTTTTTAATTTATTTATTAGTTTATTAGTTTTAGTTATTAGCTATTACTTTAGTTTTATTAATTTAGTTATTAATTATTTAGTTTATTATTAGTTAGTTAGTTTTAATTATTAGTTTATTAGTTATTATTTTATTAGTTATTAGTTATTTAGTTATTATTAGTTTATTAGTTTTTTTATTAGTTTTGTTTGTTATTAATTATTATTAGTTAGTTATTTAGTTTATTTTATTAGTTTTATTATTAGTTAGTTATTATAATTAGTTTATTAGTTATTTAGTTATTAGTTATTAGTTTTTTAGTTTATTTATTTTTATTAGTTATTAGTTATTTTAGGTATTATTAGTTATTATTAGTTATAAGTTTTTGTTAGTTTTTATTAGTTAGTTATTAAAGTTTATATTATTAGTTATTATTAGTTTTAGGTTAGCTATTTAGTTAGTTAGTTATCTTTATTTATTATTTATTAGTTTTTAGTTTTTAGTTGTTTTATTTAATTTTTATTAGTTACTAGTTTAGTTATTATTAGGTAGTTTTTAGTTTAATTATTATTGGGTTTATTGGTTATTAGTTTTATTATTAGTTATTATTATTGGTTAATTATTTATTATTATTTTTAGTTATTATTAGTTATTAGTTAGTTATTAGTTTTATTATTAGTTTTAATAGCTTTATTATTATTAGTTTTAGTTAGTTATTATGTACTATTTATTAGTTATTAGTTATTAGTTTAGTTATTATTTGTTTATTTATTAGATTTTAGTTTATTTAATATTAAATAATTATTAGTTAGTTTCTAGTTTATTCTTTAGTTAATTTTAGTTATTATTATTATAATTTAGATATTAGTTTATTATTATTAGTTTTATTAGTTATTATTTAGTTATTATTAGTTTTAGCTATTAGTTAGTTAGTTTAGTTATTAGTTAGTTATTAGTTTATTAGTTATTAGTTTTATTAGTTATTTATTTATTAGTTATTAGTTATTAGTTAGTTTTTTTAGGTTTTTAGTTATTAGTTTAGTTATTTAGTTATTTAGTTTTAGTTTAGTTTTATTAGGTTTATTATTATTAATTTTTAGTTTAGTTATTTAGTTTTAGTTATTAGATATTATTAGTTAGTTTTATGAGTTAGTTATTATTATTAGATAGTTTTAGTTAGTTTCAATATTATTTTATTTTATTAGTTAGTTAGTTATTATTATTATTATTATTAGTTATTTAATTATTTGTTTAGTTTTATTTTGTTTTTTAGTCATTATTTTATTTATTAATTATTATTTATTATTAGTTGGTTTATTAGTTATTAGTTAGTTGTTAGTTAGTTCTTTATTAGTTCTTTACTAGTTTTAGTTATTATTTTACTAGTTTATTTATTAGGTTTTATTAGTTATTAGTTATTAGTTTTGTTTTTTAGTTCTTATTATTAGTTATTATTAGTTTTTTATTAGTTTTATTAGTTTTAGTTATTAGTTTTATTTGTTTAGTTATTAAGTTTTACTAGTTATTAGTTATTAGTTTAGTTTTTTAGTTATTATTATTAGACATTTTTAGTTTTTAGCTATTAGCTTATTTCTTATTAGTTATTAGTTTATTTAATAGTTAATTATTAGTTTAGTTTTTTAGTTAGTTTATTATTATTATTAGTTAGTTTAGTTTGTTTTTTGTTATTAGTTAGTTTAGTTATTAGTTTATTAGTTCTAGTTTTTAGTTTATTATTAGTTTTATTATTGGTTATTATTTTTAGTTATTATTAGTTATTAATTTTTTAGTTATATTAGTTTTTTAATTTTGGTTATTAGTTTGGTTATTAGTTTTAGTTAGTTATTATATTATTATTATTTATTTTAGTTTATTATTATTTGGTTATTATTAGTTATTTAGTTAATAGTTTATTATAATTGGTTAGTTATTAGTTTATTAGTTTAGTTGGTTATTAGTTATTAGTATTTTTGGTTTTATTAATGGTTAGTTTTATTGGTTTGGTTAGTTATTATTATGGTTTTGGTTATTGGTTTATTTATTGGTTATTTATTTGGTTTTTTTGGTTTTATTATTTAATTTTGGTATAAGTTTTAGTCATTATTAGTTATTAGTTTTAGTTAGTTATTATTTTATTAGTTACTTATTTAGTTATTTATTATTCTTATTATTTAGTTTATTAGGTTTTATTTATTATTAGTTAGTTATTTAATTATTAGTTTATTATTTAATTATTAATTTATTAGTTTTTAGTTATTAGTTAGTTTTTTTTAGTTATTAGGTTTAATTATTATTTAGTTATTTAGTTTTATTATTAGTTAGTTATTATTAGTTTTATTAGTTTTTATTAGTTATTAGGTTTAGTTTAGTTGGTTTTATTGGTTATTGGTTTATTATTTACTATTGGTTAGTTTTAATTTGGTTTTATTATTAGTTTTATTGGTTATTGGTTATTTATTTATTATTTATTAGTTATTATGATTAGTTATTATTAGTTTAGCTTAGTTTAATTAGTTTTAGGTAGTTATCATTGGTTTAGATAGTTTTTAATTAGTTTTTTAGTTTATTAGTTATTTTATTTATTGGTTTTTTTATTTAGTTTTGGTTATTAGTTTTATTATTTATATATTAGTTTAGTTATTTATTTTTTTAGTTTTTTTAGTTTAGTTTAATTAGTTAGTTATTTGGTTATTTGGTTTTTAGTTTTATTAGTTTATTATTATTAGTTTAATTAGTTATTTTTTAATAGTTAGTTATTTAGTTATTAGTTATTAGTTTAGTTAATTTTTTTGGTTATTAGTTTAATATTAGGTTTAGTTATTTGTTAGTTTTATTAGTTTATTATTAGTTTTATTGGTTTTATTATTTTTTAATAGTTTAGTTAGTTATTATTTAGTTATTTAGTTTATTACTTTTATTTTATTAGTTATTTAGGTTTATTATTAGGTTTATTAGTTTTAATTTTAGGTTTAGTTATTATTAATTATTAGCTAGTTATTTATTAGTTATTAGTTTATTTAGATTTATTAATTATTTAGTTATTAATTTTATTAGTGAGTTATTAGTTTTATTTATTAGTTAGTTTTAATTAGTTATTAGTTAGTTTATTAGTTTTTATTAGTTAGTTAGTTACTTTTAGTTATTATTAGTTATTACATTTAATTTGTTATTAGTTATTTATTAGTTATTAGTTAGTTAGTTTTATTAGTTAGTTATTATTAATTATTAATTATTAGTTTTATTAATTTTATTAGCTAGTTATTAGTTATTATTATTTAGTTTAGTTTATTAGTTTTAATTAGTTTAGTTATTTTATGGTTATTTATTTATTGGTTTTTTTTATTTTTATTTGGTTTTAGTTAGTTATTATTAGTTATTATTAGCTATTAGTTTTAGTTTAATTTTTAGGTTTTTAGTCAATTATTAGTTTAGTTTATTATTAGTTAGTTATTAATTAAGTTAATTAGTTTAGTTAGTTATTAGTTTATGTTTTATTAGTTATTATTAGTTAGTTTAGTTTATTAGATTTTAGTTTTTAGTTTTTAGATATTAGTTTATTAGTTTATTAGTTTAGGTTTATTAGTTATTAGTTTTAATTAGTTAGTTTTTAGTTATTATTATTAGTTATTATTAGTTATTAGTTTTTATTAGTTTTTATTAAGTTTAGTTTATTAGTTTTTTATTATTAAGGTTTAGTTATTAGTTTAGTTATTTTTTAGTTTTATTTATTTTATTAGTTATTATTATTAGATATTATTAGTTAGTTTTATTATTATTGGTTTAGTTATTAGTTAATAGTTATTATTAGTTATTAGTTAGTTTTATTAGTTATTAGTTTAGTTTATTAGTTTAGTTTTTTAGATTTTTTATTTAGTTATTTAGTTTTTATTAGTTATTAATTTTATTTTATTAGTTCTTATTAGTTTTTAGTTAGTTTAGGTTATTATTTAGTTATTAGTTCAGTTATTTAGTTTTAGTTATTATCAGTTATTAGTTTAGTCATTAGCTTATTAGTTTTATTAGTTTTAGGTTTAGTAAGTTAGTTAGTTTTAGTTAGTTTAATTATTATTAGTTTTTAGTTTTTAGTTTAGTTGTTAGTTTATTAGTTATTAGTTTAGTTATTAGTTAGTTGTTAGTTTATTAGTTATTAGTTTTAGTATTAGTTTTATTAGTTAGGTATTATTATTTATTTAGTTTTTTATTGGTTTTATTAGTTTTTGGTTAGTTATTAGTTTAGTTTATTAGTTTTTGGTTTTTATTTTGGTTTAGTTTAGTTTTATTTGGTTAGTTATTAGTTTAGTTATTAGTTTAGGTTTATTAGTTAGGTTTTTAGTTGGTTTATTATTAGTTGGTTAGTTTATTGGTTTAGTTTAGTTGGTTATTGGTTTATTAGTTTAGCTTTTATTATTAGTTTATTTAGTTTATTAGTTTTTGGGTTTTGTAGTTTTATTAGTATAGTTAGTTGTTGTTTATTAGTTAGTTATTATTTATTTTAGTTTTATTAATTTATTATTATTTATTAGTTATTAGCTTAGTTATTTTATTATTTATTATTATTAATTTATTAGTTTAGTTATTAATTTTTAGTATTACTTAGTTTTTTAGTTTTAGTTATTATTAGTTAGTTTTATTTGTTATTAGTTTAGTTATTTTATTAGTTTTTTAGTTAACAATTATTTTATTATTAGTTTTAGTTAGTTATTATTATTAGTTGTTATTATTAGTTTATTAGTTATAATTATTAGCTTTAGGTATTAGTTTTATTAGTTTAGTTATTTAGTTATTTAATTATTATTATTATTAATTTAGATTTATTAATAGTTATTTGGTTTATTAGTTTTAGTTTAGTTTAGTTTTTACTTTATTAGTTTATTAGTTATTTATTTATTAGTTTATTATTAGTTTTATTTAGTTATTGGTTTTAATTTTAGTTAGTTTTATTAGTTTTATTTAGTTATTAGTTATTACTTTAGGTTTTATTATTTAGTTTTAGTTTATTAGTTTTATTAGTTTATTATTTTATTATTATTACTTTTATTTTTATTAGTTAGTTAGTTATTATTATTAATTTATTAGTTTTAGTTTTATTATAACTAGTTAGTTTTGTTAGTTAGTTATTAGTTTAGTTTATTATTATTAATAATTAGTTTTTTAGTTTTATTAGTTTATTAGTTAATTAGTTTTAATTTTTAATTTTTATTAGTTTTATTATTAGTTATTAGTTAGTTATTATTAGTTAGTTATTATTATTAGTTTTATTAGTTTAGTTAGTTATTTTATTTTTATTAGTTATTAGTTTAATTATTAGTCTTTTTAGTTCATTAGTTAGTTATTAGTTAATTAGTTAGTTATTAGTTTATTAGTTTATTAGTTTTATTAGTTCTATTAGTTAGTTTATTTATTTTATTTTAGTTATTACTTTATTACTTTATTTAGTTTAGTTAGTTTTATCAATTAGTTATTAGTTTATTAGTTATTATTATTAGTATTATTATTATTAGTTTATTAGTTAGTTATTAGTTAGTTATTAATTTTAGTTATTATTAGTTTTAGTTTATTAGTATATTTAGTTTAGTTATTAGTTATTTAGTTTATTATTATTAGTTTTGGGTTTAGTTATTAGTTTACTTAGTTTTTTTAGGTTTATTAGTTTTAGTTAGTTTTTTAGCATTTATTAGTTATAAGTTTAGTTTTTTTAAAGTTTTATTAGTTATTAGTTATAAGTTATTAGTTTTAGTTAATTATTAGTTTATTAGTTTTAATTGTTTTATTTATTTAGTTTTAGTTATTATTTATTATTAGTTTAGTTATTATTATTAGTTATTAGTTTTAGTTAGTTATTAGTTAGTTAGGTTATTTATTACCTAGTTAGTTTATTATTAGTTATTTGTTGTTATTAATAATTTATTAGATATTATTAGTTATAATTTAGTTTTAGTTAGTTAGTTACTAGGTTTAGTTTTATTAGTTTAGTTATTTTGTTTTTTAGTTTTATTTATTTTTTAGTTTTTATTAGTTATAGTTGTTAGTTATTAGTTAGTTAGTTCAGTTAATTATTATTTAGTTATTATTAGTTATTAGTTTTTATTAGTTTTTGGTTTATTATTGGTTTAGGTTTTTTGGTTTTGGTTATTAATTGTTAGTTGGTTATTTAGTTATTGGTTTATTGGTTAGTTTAGTTATTTAGTTATTATTATTGGTTATTTTAGTTATTATTTTGGTTGGTTATTAGTTTTTATTATTATTATTATTATTAGTTAGGTTATTACTATTAGTTTGGTTATTAGTTTATTTTAGTTTTAGTTATTAGGTTTTAGTATTATTATTTTTTTTAGTTATTAGTTTTTTTAATTATTATTGGTTTAGATAGTTAGTTAGTTTACTTATTGGGTTTAGTTTTATTTATTAGTTAGTTTATAGTTTTTATTAGTTTTTTATTTAGTAGTTATTAGTTATTAGTTAGTTTATTATTTTACTATTAGTTATTAGTTAGGTTATTATTAATTTAGTTGTAGTTTAGTTTTTATTTTTGGTTTTATTAGTTAGTTTAATGTTTATTGGTTTACTTATTTTGTTTATTATTATTAGTTTTTAGTTTTAGTTATTATTAGTTATTAGTTATTAGTTTTTATTAGTTTATTAGTTTTATTAGGTTTAGGTCTTAGTTTATGTTGTAGTTACTTATTAGTTTTAGTTATTACTTAGTTATTAGTTTAGTTTTTATTAGTTAGTTATTATTAGTTTTTAGTTATTAGTTTAGTTATTATTAGTTATTAGGTTTTTAATAGTTCTTAGTTAGTTATTATTATTATTATTAGTTAGCTAGTTTAGTTATTTATTAAGTTATTATTAGTTATTAGTTATTAGTTTAGTTATTATTTAGTTTTTTAGTTTTTATTAGTTTATTAGTTTAGTTATTTAGTTTTAATTCTTAGTTTTATTATTAATTATTAGTTTAGTTATTAGTTATTATTAGTTAGTTAGTTTATTGGTTATTAGTTTTAGTTAGTTATTATTAGTTAGTTAGTATTAGTTTGTTAGTTTTTATTTATTATTTTTGGTTATTAGTTATTATTTTATTAGTTTATTATTATTAGTTATTAGTTTAGTTATTTAGTTATTAGTTATAGTTATTTTTATTTTTAGTTATTAGTTTAGTTATTTATTAGTTATTATTATTATTATTATTATTATTATTAGTTATTAACTTTTTTTAGTCATTAGTTTAGTTATTATTAGTTAGTTAGTTATTAGTTTATTAATTTTTAGTTAGTTAGTTATTATTATTTTTAGTTATTAGTTTTAGTTTATTAGTTATTAATTTTTAGTTAGTTTGTTTATTAGTTAATTAATTTTAGTTAGTTATTAGTTTATTTTTTTTATGTTTTTTAGTTTTTTTGTTTTATTATTAGTTTAGTTATTAGGTTTTTATTTAGTTATTAGTTATTAGTTATTATTAGGTTTAGTTGTTAGCTAGTTTTAGTTAGTTTTATTATAATTATTAGTTATTAGTTTTATTTGTTAGTTAATTATTAGTTATTATTAGTTAGTTTTAGTTTATTATGTTTTATTAGTTATTACTAGTTTTAGTTATTATTAGTTATTAGTTAGTTTAGTTAGTTATTTTTTAGTTTATTAGTTATTAGTTATTTTTATTATTAATTATTATTATTCAATTTATTAGTTTACTTTATTATGTTAGTTACTTAATAGTTTATTAGTTTAGTTATTTGTTTAGTAGTTTTTTATTAGTTATTAGTTTAGTTATTAGTTATTAGTTTAGTTAGTTTTTTATTAGTTATTATTTATTATCATTATTAGTTAGTTTAGTTATTAGTTTAGTTTATTATTATTAGTTTTATTAGTTTGTTATTTTAGGTTTGTTAGTTATTAGTTTTTAGGTTAATTTTTATTAGTTAGTTATTAGTTAGTCAGTTTATTAGTTTATTAGTTTAGTTATTAATTATTAGTTAGTTTATTAGTTTTAGTTATTTTAGTTATTAGTTTAGTAATTAGTTATTAATTATTTATGTTTAGTTATTAGTTTAGTTTAGTTAGTTTTTTAATTTAATTTGTTTAGTTAGTTTATTTAGTTTTAGTTATTATTGTTTAGTTATTAGTTTATTAGTTTTATTAGATTTATTAGTTTAGTTTTTATTAGTTTTAGTTTTTTAGTTTTAGTTAGTTAGTTATTAGTTATTATTAGTTTTTTTATTAGTTAGTTATTAGTTAGTTAGTTTTTTAATAGTTAGTTAGTTTAGTTATTATTTAGGTTTTACTATTAGTTATTTAGTTATTATTAGTTTAGTTTTAGTTATTATTAGTTATTATTAGTTTTTAGTTTATTAGGTTTATTATTTAGTTTATGTTTTAGTTTTTAGGTTTTATTATTTGTAGTTATTAGTTTATTTATTATTAGTTTTAGTTTAGTTATTATTAGTTATTAGTTATTTATTAGTTATTAGTTTTAGTTAGTTTATTAGTTTATTAGTTTGGTTTTATTAGTTATTAGTTGTTTATTAGTTTATTAGATTTTTAGTTATTTTATTAATTATTGGGTTTAGATATTTGATTTTATTAGTTTATTATTATTAGTTATTAGTTATTAGTTTCTTAGTTTTATTTAGTTTTTATTAGTTAGTCTTTAGTTTAGTTATTAGTTTTAGTTTTTTGGTTTTTATTATTTAGTTATTATTTATTAGTTAGTTAGTTAGTTTATTATTATTAGTTTTATTAGTTATTAGTTTAGTTAATAGGATTTATTAGTTATTAGTTTGTTAGTTTATTTATTTATATTAATTTTACTAGTTTTATTAGTTAGTTTATTATTTAGTTTTTTAGGTTTTATTATTATTATTATTTAGTTATTAGGTTTTAGTTAGTTAATATTTGTTATTAGTTTTAGTTTATTAGTTATTTAGGTTTTCATAGTTATTAGTTATTATTAGTTAGTTTTAGTTTTATTTTTTAGGTTTTTTAGTTATTATTATTAGCTATTAGTTATTTAGTTTATTTAGTTTTTATTAGTTTTTATTTGGTTGTTGGTTTTGGTTAGTTTTTATTATTTATTATTATTATTATTATTATTATTATTATTATTATTACTATTATTAGTTAGTTTTATTTAGTTAGTTTAGTTTATTATTAGGTTTAGTTTTTATTAGTTTAAGTATTATTAGTTTTATTAGTTTAGTTTATTAGTTTGATTAGTTTTTAGTTTTATTATTTTAGGTTTATTATTATTAAGTTATTATTATTATTATTTTTATTATTATTAGTTATTTTTATTATTATTAGTTTGTTTTATTAGTTTTTTATTATTATTTATTATTAGTTTTTATTAGTTATTAATTAGTTTTAGTTATTAGTTTAGTTATTAGTTAGTTATTAGTTTTATTAGTTATTAGTTTTTAGGTTTAGTTTATTAGTTATTTATTATTAGTTATTAACATAGGAACTTAGTTGAGCTATATTCTAAGAATTTTGAGTAATGAAATAACTTACTTTGATCCTTTCGATCGAATGGGTGTTCAATAAGGTGTCTATAGAACCCTATTATCTTGCCAAGATGGATAATTAACACCCCAGATATAAGCTCTTACCTCCCACTTAATGTTACAAAGTCCACGAGTCTCCCATTTTGAAGTCAATTTAATGGATGGTTACCCTTACAATATTTAGCAAGCATAAAATTTGACCATAGTGTGATTACTTAGGTTCCACCACATTTTATGTGAAAAGCATTTGATGGAATCTTGTAAAGTTTTACAAGCCACCTTCATTCAAAAAATTAGTGTGCATTTTTTTAGATGATGAGTTTGAGCCCCAAAAGAATTTATTGAAAATTTGATTTATCTTATTAATAATTGTTGTGATAGGGATAATAGTGGAAAGCAGATAGAAGGGTAAGGAGTAGAGGATACTTTTAATAAGGAGTGTGCTCCAAAAGAAAGAAGGTGGAACTGAGATTTTCTTATAGATTTTTTGAATTACTTCATCAAAAAGGAAAGATCTTTTAGCACCATGATATAAAGTGTACCCAAGTATTTAATAGGGAGAGTATATTGGGCAAAGCCCGTGATATTCTTAATATTATTAATCCTAGGAATAGAGATCGAATTACTAGCAATGAAACCACTTTTGTCAGGATTAATTTTAAGGCCACTCTCCCTCCCAAAATGAATAAGAAATTTATACAATTTATTAATGTAATGGATAGACCCATTGCAGAAGATAATGAAATCATCCTCAAAGTAAAGGTGAGAGATAGGAAAACCACCCCTAGTTATGTAGTACATGTTGGGCATTATGAGAAACATAAATTTAAGATTTCGAGAAAGATATTCCACAATTATAAAAGGGCGAGAAAGGGGTCCTGCGATACCATGTGATGAAGAAAAGAAGCCATGAACCTTACCATTAATAAGTAAAGAAAATACAAAATATTTAATATCATTTTTTATTAAATTAATGAAGGAATCAGAGAATCCAAATAAAGATAAAATTTTGTAGATAAATGACCAACTAATGTTATTGTATGCTTTCGATATGTCTAACTTAAGGATAAGGTTCCCACATCAAACTTTAGTATTTAAATCGTAGACAATTTCTTGAGCCAATAATACATTATCAGAAATAGAATGACCTTTAACAAAACCAGTTTTATTAGGAGAAATGATTTTGGGAAGTAGCATACCTAATCTTTTAGCAAGGATCTTTGATATGAGATTATTGAAGAATGTGCAAATACTTATGGGCCTAAATTGATACAATGGAAGTACTAGAGAAGAATTTGGGGAGAGTGGTCCCTCTAAAAAAATCAAGAACTGCTTTGATCACATCACCTTTGATAATATTTATTTTGAAAGAAGAGAGGTGAATAGCCAATCTATATTCATACTCTGAAGGGTTGATGTAATTTCATCTTTAGAAGGTAAGGATGTAAGCATTGTGTTGTCATCTTCAGTTATAATTTTGGGGATAACCTTAAGACTTGCCAATTCCTCATAACTCACATGATTATTAAGCATGTTATTGAAGTAAGAAACACCTAAATAGTTCATTTTCAGAAATATTATTATACTTTTATTTTCTTAATGCAATTTAAGGCCTTCTCTTATTGAATAACTAATGAAAATATTTGGTGTTCCTATCACCTTATTGGTTTCTTAGCGAAGCCTTTTGATAGTTTCTCCATATCTTAATATTTGGATAATTTATCTTGGGCTTGGTTTAATAAAATAGTTTTAGAAGGATCCAGGATAACCTCTTCCTCTAACGATATGACCGCTTATTCTAATTCTTTTAAGTTAGTGAAAATGTTTCTGAAGTAGTTTTTATTCCACCATTTGAGCAATTGTTTAAGCCTTTTTAATTTTAGCCAAAGTCTCTTCATCCTAAACAAAATCGTGATAAAGAGGGTCTCCCAATTAATAGTCACCACCTTAAAAGGCTATTTGTTATTTAGTTATTATTAGTTTAGTTTTAGTTATTATTAGTTATTATTGGTTTTTAGTTTATTAGGTTTATTATTTAGTTTATGTTTTAGTTTTTTAATTTTTTTATTATTAGTTTAGTTATTATTATTAGTTTTAGTTTAATTATTATTAGTTATTTAGTTTAGTTAATTATTATTTGTTATTAGTTATTTATTAGTTATTAATTTAGTTAGTTTATTAGTTTATTAGTTAGGTTTTATTAGTTATTAGTTATTTATTAGTTTATTAATTTTTTTGGTTATTTATTTATCAGTTAGTTATTTTATTAGTTATTAGGTTTACATATTTGTTTACTAGTTTATTATTATTGGTTATAGTTATAGTTTTAGAATATTAGTTTTATTTAGTTATTATTAGTTTGTTTTTAGTTTAGTTATTAGTTTTAGTTTTTTTAGGTTTTTTCATGATTTAGTTATTATTTATTAGTTAGTTAGTTAGTTTATTATTATGAGTTTTGTTAGTTATTAGTTTAGTTAATAGGTTTTATTAGTTTATATATTTATATTAATTTTATTAGTTTTATTAGTTAGTTTATTATTTAGTTTTTTAGTTTTATTAATATTATTATTTAGTTATTAGATTTTTAGTTAGTTATTAATTGTTATTAGTTTTAGTTTATTAGTTATTTAGGTTTTAATAGATATTAGTTATTATTAGTTAGTTTTAGTTTTAGTTTTAGTTTTTAGGTTTTTTAGTTATTATTATTAGCTATGCATTATTTAGTTTATTTAGTTTTTTAGTTTTTTTTAGTTTTTTTATTAGTTTTATTAGTTTTTAGTTTTTTTAGTTAGTTTTTATTTATTGGTTTATTATTAGATTATTATTATTATTATTATTATTTTTTATTTATTATTATTATTATTTAGTTAGTTAGTTTAGTTTATTACTAGGTTTAGTTTTTATTAGTTTATTAATTATTAGTTTTATTAGTTTAGTTTATTAGTTTGATTAGTTTTGAGTTTTATTATTTTTGGTTTATTATTATTATTATATTTTTTTATTAGTTTTTATTATTAGTTATTTATTAGTTTTTATTAGTTATTAGTTAGTTTTAATTATTAGTTTAGTTATTAGTTAGTTATTAGTTTTATTAGTTTTTTAGGTTTAGTTTAGTTATTATTAGTTATTAGTTATTAGTTTTTTATTTTATTATTATTAGTTGGTTTATAAGATATTTAGTTTATTTAGTTTATTAGTTATTATTAGTGAGTTTTTAGTTTTTAGTTTAGTTTAGTTAGTTATTTAGTTATTAGTTTGTGATATTTTATTATTTATTTATTTGTTGGATTAGTTATTATTTGGTTATTAGTTATTTTTATTGGTTTATTGTTTATTAGTTTTTATTAGTTGGTTTTTTTAATATTAGTTTGTTAGTTGGTTAGGTTTTATTAATTTTATTAGTTTGGTTAGTTAGTTGGTTTAGTTATTAGTTTATTAGTTTTTTTTTTATTTAGTTGGTTTTTTTAGTTTTGGTTTATTAGTTATTATTAGTTGGTTATTAATTTTTTTGTTTTATTATTGGTTAGTTATTATTATTATTTAGGTTATTTTTTTTAGTTATAGTTTTATTATTTAGTTATTAGTTTTTTGGTTTTATTATTAATTAGTTATTTATTATTTATTAATTTTATTATTTAGTTTATTATTTTAGTTTTATTAGTTATTGGTTTAGTTATTAATTTTTGGTTTATTAGTTTAATTTATTGGTTTTTTTAGTTATGGTTTTAGTTATTAGGTTTTGGTTATTAGTCTTATTGGTTTTATTATATTTTTTATTGGTTAGTTATTATTATTATTGGTTTTTTTATTTTTATTATTATTATTATTATTATTATTATTATTATTATTATTATTATTTTAGTTAATTATTTAGTTTTTTATTAGTTATTATTATTATTGGTTTTGGTTATTGTTTTGGTTATTAAGTTATTTTATTAGTTATTTTAGTTTAATTATTATTTATTATTTATTAGTATTAGTTATTTATTTATAGTCTAGTTATTGATTGAATTATTATTGGTTATAGTTATTATTATTTATTATTAATTTAGTAATTGGGTTTATTTTATTATTAGTTATTAGTTTATTGGTTATTAGTTTATTAGTTATTGGTTTAACTTTATTAGTATTATTATTTAGTTTTATTAGTTTTTTAGTTGAGTTATTATTTAGTTAATAGTTTTTGGTTATTATTTAGTTATTAGTTTAGTTACTTTTTAGTTTATTATTATTAGGTTTTAGTTTTATTATTTAGTTATTTATTAGTTTAGTTTTTTATTAGTTTTTAGTTTAGTTTAGTTATTATTATTATTAGGTTTTATTAGTTTATTTATTTTAGTTACTTTATTAGTTATTAGTTTAGTTTTTATTGGATTTTAGTTTTTATTAGTTGGTTAGTTATTAGTTATTATTATTATTTTTATTATTATTGGTTATAGTTTAGATATTATTTTAGTAGTTGTAGTTTAGTTAATTATATTATTAGTTATAAGTTTATTAGGTTTTAGATATTATTAGTTTTTATTAGTTTTATTATTTATTATTTATTATTATTTAGTTATGGTTATTAGCTAATTTATTAGTTAGTTTATAATTATTGGTTAGTTTTTTATTTAGTTTTATTTTATTATTAGTTTGGTTATTATTATTATTGTTTATTATTATTTAAATATTAGTTATTATTAGTTTTCTTAGTTTTTTATTATTTAGTAGTTATTAGTTTTAGTTATTTAGTTTATTATTATTTAGTTTTATGGTTTTTGGTTTATTAGTTTTAGGTTTATTATTTGGTTTATTAGTTAGTTTTATTAGTTTAGTTATTTTTAGTTTAGTTTAGTATTAGTTATTTAGTTTATTTTATTAGTTATTAGCATTTAGTTATTACTGTTATTTAGTTATTATTTGTTAGTTATTTATTTAATTGTTATTTAGTAATTTATTAGTTATTATTAGTTAGTTAGTTTAATTGGTTTTTTTTGGTTTGTAATTATTAATTTATTATTATTAGTTCTTAGTTCTTGGTTGTTAGTCATTAGTTAATTTTACTTAGTTTCTTAGTTTATTAGTTAGTTTTTTGGTTATTAGTTAGTTATTATTAATATTATTAATTAGTTATTAGTTTATTATTTTAGTTATTAGTTTATTAGTTAGTTAGTTTATTAGTTATTAGTTAGATTAATTTATTAGGTTTTTTTTAAGTTTTTATTAGTTATTTAGGTTTTAGTTTAGTTTTTAGTTTAGTTAATTTTTATTTAGTTTAGTTATTAGTTATATTATTATTAGTTTATTAGTTTTTATTATTATTATTTGTTAGTTTTAGTTTGTCTTTTATTATTAGTTTTTGGTTTTCTTGGTTTAGTTTCTAAGTTTTTAATATTAGTTATTAGTATAGTTAGTTATTACTTTTGGTTTATTACTTTTATTTAGTTATTAGTTTAGTTAGTTATTAGTTTTTATTGTTTATTAGTTTTATTAGTTAGTTAGTTATTTATTTTATTAGTTTTTTATTAGTTTAGTTTTATTAGTTAGTTTAGTTATTTAGTTTTATTTTATTAGTTATTGGTTTAGAAATTAAGTTTTTTTATATTAGTTATAAATTTTATTATTTTGTCATTAGTTTATTTTTTATTATTATTTAGTTAGTTTAGTTTAATTTTTATTAGTTTTATTAGTTAGTATTAGTTAGTTATTAGTTTATTATTTTGGTTATTAGTTATTTGTTATTATTTTTTTTTATTATTATTATTTATTATTATTATTAGTTTAGTATTATTAGTTAGTTATTTTTTTCTTATTAGTTTATTAGTTTTTTATATATTAGATTTGTATTAGTTTAGTTTTATTATTTTTTTTTTTATTGGTTATTATTTTTTAGTTATTATTAGTGGTTTAGTTAGTTATTTTAATTAGTTTTGGTTTTTTTGGTTATTATTAGTTTGTTATTGATTATTAGTTAGTTTTATTATTATTGGTTTTTAGTTAGTTAGTTTAGTTATTATTATTAGGTTTAGTTTTTTATTATTAATTTTATTATTATTATTAGTTATTTTTATTAGTTTTATTTATTAGGTTTTATTAATTTTGTTATTTAATATTAGTTATTGGTTTTCTTGGGTTTTAGTTTTATTAGTTATTTATTAGTTTAGGTTGGTTTTTTTAGTTTATTATAATATTATTGGTTATTATTGATTGTTATTTATTGGTTATTAGTTTTATTAGTTATAATTAGTTTTTTAGTTTAATTTTTTTATTTTATTAGTTTGGTTAGTTGGTTAGTTTATTATTATTGGTTTTTTGTTTTATTAATAGTTAGTTATTTATTTTATTAATTAGTTTTTATCTATTATTATTATTAGTTTTGGTTATTATTTATTATTATTATTATTATTATTTATTATTTATTATTATTATTATTATTATAATTATAATTATTATTAGTTTAGTTTATTAGGTTAGTTATTAGTTAGTTATTAGTTATATTATTATTATTATTATTATTATTATTATTATTATTATTAGTTATTAGTTAGTTTTATTTTATTTAGTTTAGTTCTTTAGTTATTGTTAGTTTAGTTTAGTTATTAGCTTATTAGTTTTATTAGTTAGCATTATTAGTTTTTAGTTTATTATTATTAGTAATTATTGGTTTTTAGTTTGTTAGTTATTATTAGTTATGTTATTAGTTTTTATTAGTTTTTATTATTGGTTAGTTATTATTATTATTTAGGTTATTTTTAGTTATTGGTTATAATTTAGTTATTTAGTTATTAGTTTTAGGTTTTTATTATTTATTAGTTATTTAGTTATTTATTAGTTTTATTATTTAGTTTATTATTATTTTTATTAGTGATTAGTTTTATTAGTTTTATTATATTATTATTAATTTGTCAGTTTTATTTTATTAGTTTAGTTATTTTTACTTATTATTATTTATTAGTTAGTTTTATTTAATTAAGTTTAGTTATTAATTTTCTTAGTTTATTATTATTATTATTATTATTCTTATTATTTATTATGTTAGATTTTTAGTTATTATTATTAGTTTAGTTATTTAGTTATTATTTAGTTTTAGTTATTAGTTTTTAGGTTTTATTAGTTTAGTTATTAGTTATTAGTTAGTTAGTTTAGTTATTTTTTATTTTAGTTATTAGTTTAGTCATTAGTTATTATAGGTTAGTTATTATTAGTTTTAGTTTATTAGTTATTTGTTAGGTTATTCGTTAATTATTATTTAGTTATTATTTGCTTTATTTAGTTATTAGTTATTAGTTTTCTAAGTTATTTATTAGTTAGTTAGATATTAGTTATTAGTTATTAGTTATTTATTAGTTTATTAATTTTTTAGTTATTTATTTATTAGTTAGTTATTTTTATTAGTTATTAGGTTTACATATTTGTTTATTAGTTTATTATTATTAGTTATTAGTTATTAGTTATTAGTTAGTTATTAGTTTTATTTATTTATTATTAATTATTTTTTAGTTTAGTTATTAGTTTTAGTTTTTCATTTTTATTATTTACTTATTATTTATTAGTTAGTTAGTTAGTTTATTATTATTAGTTTTATTAGTTATTAGTTTAGTTATTAGGTTTTATTAGTTTATATATTTATATTAATTTTATTAGTTTTATTATTTAGTTTATTATTTAGTTTTAGGTTTATTATTATTATTACTTGGTTATTACATTTTTTAGTTAGTTATTAATTTATTGGTTTTTAGTTTTATTAGTTATTTAGGTTTTAATAGATATTTAGTTATTATTAGTTGGTTTTAGTTTTAGTTTTGGTTTTGGTTTTTTTATTATTATTTATTATTATTTAGTTTATTTAGTTTTAGTTTTTGGTTTTTTTTTTATGTAGTTGTTAGTTTTTTTGGTTAGTTTTTATTTATTAGTTTTTATTTATATTATTATTATTATTATTATTATTATTATTATTATTATTATTATTATTATTATTAGTTAGTTTAGTTTATTATTAAGTTTAGTTTTTATTAGTTTAAGTATTATTAGTTTTTTGGTTTAGTTTGGTTTGATTAGTTTTAGTTTTATTATTTTGGTTTATTATATTAGTTATTATTAGTTTTTATTGGTTTTATTATTAGTTATTATTGGTTTATATTGGTTATTAGTTAGTTTTAATTATTAGTTTAGTTATTAGTTAGTTATTAGTTTTATTAGTTTTTAGGTTTAGTTTAGTTATTATTAGTTATTAGTTATTAGTTTTTTATTAGTTTATTATTATTAGTTAGTTTTATAAGATATTTAGTTTAGTTATTTAGTTTTTATTGGTTGTTGTTGGAGTTTTAGTTTTAGTTTAGTTTAGTTAGTTATTTAGTTATTAGTTTGTGATATTTTATTATTTATTTATTTGTTAGTTATTAGTTATTATTTAGTTATTAGTTATTTTTATTAGTTTATTGTTTATTAGTTTTATTAGTTAGTTTTTTAGTTAATATTAGTTTATTAGTTAGTTAGGTTTTATTAATTTTATTAGTTTAGTTAGTTGGTTAGTTTAGTTATTAGTTTATTAGTTTTTTTAGTTAGTTTTATTAGTTTTTAGTTTATTAGTTATTATTAGTTAAGTTATTAATTTTTTATTGATTTTTATTATTAGTTAGTTATTATTATTAGTTAGGTTACTTTTTTAATTATTAGTTATAGGTTTTATTTATTTATTAATTTTTTTTTAGGTTTTATTATTAATTAGTTATTTCATTATTTATTAATTTTATTATTTAGTTTATTATTTTAGTTTATTAGTTATTAGTTTAGTTATTAATTTTAGTTTATTAGTTTAATTTATTAGTTTTTAGTTATTAGTTTTAGTTATTAGGTTTTTTGGTTATTATAGTTTTGGTTTTATTATTTTTTTGGTTAGTTAGTTTTATTATTATTATTGGTTTTATTTTATTTATTATTATTATTATTATTATGGTTAATTATTTAGTTTTTATTAGTTATTATTATTATTAGTTTTAGTTATTTTTTAGTTATTAAGTTATTTTATTAGTTATTTATTTATTAGTCTAGTTATTAGGATTGAATTATTATTAGTTATTAGTTATTATTATTTATTATTAGTTTGGTTATTAGGTTTATTTGTTATTATTTGTTATAATTAGTTTTTAAGTTATTAGTTTATTAGTTTATTTCAGTTATTATTATTAGTTTTACTTTATTAGTATTATTATCTAGTTTTATTAGTTTTTTAGTTTGTTATTATTTTTAATAGTTTTTTTGGTTATTATTTAGTTATTAGTTTAGTTACTTTTTGGTTTATTATTATTATAAGGTTTTAGTTTTATTATTTAGTTATTTATTAGTTTAGTTTTATTAGTTTTTAGTTTAGTTTAGTTATTATTATTATTAAGTTTTATTAGTTTATTAATTTTTGTTACTTTATTGGTTATTAGTTTAGTTTAATTAGTTTTTAGTTTTATTAGTTAGTTAGGTTATTATTATGAGTTATTATTTTTATTATTGGTTATAGTTTAGATATTATTTTTTTAGTTGTTTGGTTTAGTTAATTATAGTTATAACTTTTATTGGGTTTTAGATATTATTAGTTTTATTAGTTTTTATTATTTATTATTTATTATTATTGGTTATTAGTTAATTATTATTGGTTAGTTTATAATTATTGGTTATTAGTTTTATTTAGTTTCATTATTTATTATTATTAGTTTTAGTTATTATTAGTTATTATTATTATTTAAATATTAGTTATTATTAGTTTCTTAGTTTTTATTACTTATTAGTAATTAGTTATTAGTTTTAGTTATTTAGTTTATCAATATTTAGTTTTATCATTTTTTAGTTTATTAGTTTTAGTTAGGTTTATTATTTAGTTTATTAGTTGGTTTTATTAGTTTTGGTTATTTTTGGTTTAGTTTAGTATTAGTTATTTAGTTTATTTTTTTATTAGTTATTAGCATTTAGTTATTACTTTGTTATTTAGTTATTATTTGTTTAGTTATTTATTTTTGTTATTAGTAATTTATTTATTAAGTTCATGGGTTATTAGTTATTAGTTTAATTGGTTTTTTTTTATTGGTTTATATTAATTTATTATTATTATTAGGTTCTTAGTTCTTATTTATTAGTTAATTTTACTTAGTTTCTTAGTTTATTAGTTTTTTTTTTAGTTATTGTTAGTTTATTAATATTATTAATTGGTTATTATTATTTTAGTATTTTTTATTAGTTAGTTAGTTTATTAGTTATTGGTTTGTTTTTATTAGTTATTTTTTTTAGTTTTTTTTATTAGTTATTTTGGTTTTAGTTTAGTTTTTAGTTTAGTTAATTTTTATTTAGTTTAGTTATTAGTTATATTATTATTAGTTTATTAGTTTTTATTATTATTATTTGTTAGTTTTAGTTTGTTAGTTATTATTAGTTTTAGTTTTCTTAGTTTCTAAGTTTCTAAGTTTTTAATATTAGTTATTAGTATAGTTAGTTATTATTTTTAGTTTATTACTTTTATTTAGTTATTAGTTTTTATTAGGTTATTAGTTTTATTGTTTATTAGTTTTAGTTTTATTAGTTAGTTAGTTATTTATTTTATTAGTTTTTTATTAGTTTAGTTTTATTAGTTAGTTTAGCTATTTAGTTTTATTTATTAGTTATTAGTTTAGATATTTAGTTTTTATTATTGGTTATAAATTTTATTATTTGTCATTAGTTTATTTTTTATTATTATTTTAGTTTAGTTTAATTTTTTAGTTTTATTAGTTAGTATTAGTTGGTTATTAGTTTATTATTTTTGGTTATTGGTTATTTGTTATTATTATTATTATTGTTTTAATTATTATTATTTATTTATTATTATTAGTTTAATTATTATTAGTTAGTTATTTAGTTTTTATTAGTTTATTAGTTTTTATATATTAGTTATTTAGTTTATTAGTTTAGTTTTTATTATTTTTTTATTGTTAGTTATTATTATTAGTTTAGTTATTATTAGTCATTAGTTTAGTTAGTTATTTAGTTTTAGTTTTTGGTTTTTTTTGGTTTATTATGGTTTGTTATTGATTATTATTAGTTAGTTTTATTATTATTGGTTTATTAGTTAGTTGGTTTAGTTATTATTATTAGGTTTAGTTTTTTTATTAATTTTATTATTATCATTAGTTATTTTTATTAGTTTTATATTTATTAGGTTTTATTATTTTTTTGTTATTTAATATTGGTTATTAGTTTTCTTGGGTTTTTTGGTTTTATTAGTTATTAGGTTTAGGTTCAGTTTTATTAGTTTATTATAATTATTAGTTATTGATTGTTAGTTTATTTAGTTATTAGTTTTATTAGTTATAATTAGTTTTTTAGTTTAATTTTTTATTAGTTTATTAGTTAGTTAGTTAGTTATTATTATTATTAGTTTTTACTTTATTAATAGTTAGTTATTTATTTTATTAATTAGTTTTATCTATTAGTTATTATTATTAGTTTTGGTTATTATTATTATTATTATTATTATTATTATAATTATTATTAGTTTAGTTTATTAGGTTAGTTATTATTTATTATTATTATTATTATTATTATTATTATTATTATTATTATTATTATTATTATTATTATTATTATTATTATTATTGGTTTTATTTTATTTAGTTTAGTTCTTTAGTTATTGTTAGTTTTGTATAGTTATTAGTTTATTAGTTTTATTAGTTAGCATTATTATTAGTTTTTGGTTTATATTATTGGTAATTATTGGTTTTAGTTTGTTAGTTATTATTTAGTTAGGTTATTGGTTTTTTGGTTTTTTTATTATTAGTTATTATTATTATTTTGTTATTTTATTGGTTATTGGTTATAATTTAGTTATTTAGTTGTTAGTTTTTAGGTTTTTTATTATTTATTAGTTATTTAGTTATTTATTAGTTTTATTATTTAGTTTATTATTATTTTTATTAGTTATTAGTTTTATTAGTTTTATTCTATTATTATTAATTTGTTAGTTTTTTTTTATTAGTTTAGTTATTTTTTACTTATTATTTATTTATTAGTTTTTTTTATTTAGTTTAGTTATTAGTTTTCTTAGTTTATTATTATTATTATTATTATTATTTATTAGGTTAGATTTTATTAGTTATTAGTTATTAGTTTAGTTATTTAGTTATTATTTTCATTTTAGTTATTAGTTTTTTAGGTTTTATTAGTTTAGTTATTAGTTATAAGTTAGTTAGTTTAGTTATTTTTTATTTTAGTTATTAGTTTAGTTATTAGTTATTATAGGTTAGTTATTTAGTTTTGGTTTGGTTATTTGTTGGGTTATTGTTATTATTATTTGGTTATTATTTGCTTTATTTGGTTGTATTAGTTTTATAAGTTATTTATTAGTTAGTTAGTTATTCATTATTATTATTAGTTTATTAGTTATTATTTTGTTATTATTATTTATTAGTTTATTATTACATATTAGTTATTAATTTAGTAAGTTTTTGTCAATAGTTATTAGTTTAGTTATTTAGTTAGTTTTATTTTAAGTTATTTAGTTTGTTTTGTTTTATTAGGTTTATTGTTTGTTATTAGTTTTTTATTTGTTATTAGTTTTATTAGTTTAGTTATTTAGTTTATTTGTTTTGTTAGTTATTAGTTAGTTAGTTATTCAGTTTAGTTATTAATTTAGTTAGTTTATTAGTTAGTTTAGTTATTAGTTTTTATTTATTAGTTAGTTTTTATTAGTTTTTTATTTATTTATTTATTAGTTTATTATAATTATGTTTATTAGTTATTAGTTAGTTAGTTATTATTACTTAGTTATTGGTTTGTTATTTAGTTTACTAGTTTAGTTATTAGTTATTAGTTTTATTAATTATTTAGTTATTGGTTAGTTATTTGGTTTAGTTAATTTTTTTGGTTAGTTTTAGTTTTTTTTATTAGTTATTAGTTAGTTTTATTAGTTATTATTAGTAATTAGTTTATTTGGGTTTTTATTATTATTAGCTAGTTAGTTTGCTATTTTATTTAGTTTTTTTATTAGTTATTAGTTTTAGTTATTATTATTAATTTTTTTTAGTTTAGTTTATTAGTTGGTTAATAGTTATTAGTTTAGTTATTATTAGCTAGTTGGTTTTAGTTTAGTTAGTTATTTATTATTAGTCTTTAGTTTTATTATTATTAGTTAGTTAATTTAGTTTAGTTATAATTAGTTAGTTATTATTAGTTATTAGTTAACTAGTTTTTTAGTTTATTTATTTAGTTTATTAACTTAGTTTAGTTTTTTTTAGTTTAGTTTAGTTATTCGCTATTTAGTTTTTAGTTTAGTTTATTTATTTAGTTAGTTTTATTTTTTTAGTTATTATTATTATATTAGTTTATTATTAGTTATTTATTTATTTGTTTTTATTAGTTTATTATTATTATTACAAGTTATTATTATTAGTTATTAGTTTATTAGTAAGTTATTAGTTACTTTTAGTTTATTAGTTTTAATAGTTATTTAGTTATTAGTTTATTAGTTTTATTAGATTTTATTAGCTACTTATTTATTCATTAGTTTATTAAGTTTTTAGTTAGTTTTGTTATTTTATTTTATTAGGTTTATTATTAGTTATTTTAGTTTTTATTTATTTATTTTATTATTTAGTTATTATTATTAGTTATTAGTTATTATTAGTTATTAGTTTAGCTTTTAGTTTATTAGTTAATTGGTAATTAGCTATTATTTATTTTATTATTAGTTTAGTTAATAATTTATTAGTTTTATTATTGGTTATTGGTTATTTTATTATTATTAGTTAGTTTTATTAGTTTATTATTATTATTGGTTATTAGTTTTGTTGGGTTAATTATTTATTAGTTATTATTATTAGTTATATTAGTTATTTAGTTTAGTTATTATTATTATTTGTTTTAGTTTATCAGTTTATTAGGTTTTATTATTAGTAAGTTTAGTTAGTTTTATTAGTTATTAGTTTAGTTATTTAGTTATTAGTTATTAGTTTAGTTGTTTAATTTATTATTAATTATTATTAGTTAGTTTATTAATTAGTTAGTTTAGTTTATTATTATAATTTTTATTATTATTAGTTATTGTTAGTTATTAGTTTATTAGTTTAGTTAGTTTTATTAGTTTTTAGTTTTTATTTAGTTATTAGTTTTTTAGTTTATTATTAGTTTAAATTATTAAGTTTTATTAGTTATTAATTATTCTTAGTTTTTAATTATTATTAGTTTTATTATTTTTATTAGGTTATTAGTTTATTAGTTATTAGTTTTGTTTTTATTAGTTAGTTTAGTTATTAGTTTTTAGGTTATTAATTTAGTTTATTAGTTATTAGTTTAGTTATTATTTGTTTATTTGTTATTTAGCTTATTTATTAGTTATTTATTAGTTATTTATTAGTCAGTTATTTTTATTTTTATTAGTTATTATTATTATTATTATTATTTATTAGTTATTTAGTTTATTAATTTTATTAGTTTATTAGTTATTTTAGTTATTATTTATTAGTTTTTTAGTTTATTAGTTTATAATATTATTATTATTTATTTTAATTTTTATTATTAATTATTAGTTTATTATTTAATTATTAGTTAGTTATTAGTTAGTTAGTTTTTA
The DNA here is from genome assembly GCA_021442155.1 of Cymbidium sinense. Taxonomy (NCBI): domain Eukaryota; kingdom Viridiplantae; phylum Streptophyta; class Magnoliopsida; order Asparagales; family Orchidaceae; genus Cymbidium; species Cymbidium sinense. Next base: position 53,036 of record JAKCPB010001031.1, read on the forward strand.
TTAGTTTAGGTATTTATTATTAGTTATTATTAGTTTGTTTATTAGTTTAGATAGTTTAATTAGTTTTTATTAGTTTATTAGATTATTAGTTTAATTTTATTAGTTAGTTAGTTTATTATTATTTAATTTTAGAATCATTATTTTTTATTTTTTATTAGGCTTAGTTTAGTTATTTAGTTATTAGTAGTTACTTATTAATATTATTAGCTTATTAGTTTTTAGTTTTATTAGTTATTAGCTATTAGTTATTATTATTTTTATAATTAGTTATTTATTTATTATTAGTAGTTTATTAGTTTTTATTAAGTTTTAGTTATTTAGGTTATTACTAGTTAGTTATTTAGTTTTTAGTTATTAATTATTATTAGTTTGGTTATTTAGGTTACTAGTTTAGTTAGTTATTAGTTATTAATTTTTTTAGTTATTAGTTTTATTAATTATTAGTTATTAGTTTAGGTTATTAGTTTAGTTTAGTTATTATTATTATTATTATTATTATTATTATTATTATTATTATTATTATTATTATTATTAGTTTAGTTATTAGTTTTAGTTTAGTTATTATTTAGTTATTACTTTATTAGTTTATAGTTTATTAGTTTTATTAGTTTTTTAGTTTATTAGTTTAGGTTATTATTAGTTCTTATTTTTATTAGTTTATTATTAGTTATTGTTTAGTTTTTATTAGTTTTAGTTATTATATCTAATTATTTTTTTTTAGTTTATTAGTTTATTATTATAGATTATTAGTTTAGTTTAGTTTATTGGTTATTAGTTTAGTTATTAGTTTATGAGATTTATTAATAGTTTTTATTAGTTAGTTAGTTAGTTTAATTTTGTTTTATTTATTAGTTTATTAGTTAGGTTTTTGGTTAGTTATTAGTTTTATTAGTTATTAGTTTATTTAGTTTATTATTACTAGTTATTAGTTAGTTATTTATTATTACTTTAGTTTTATTAGTTATTTAGTTATTAGGTTTAGTTAGTTATTATTAGTTGGTTAATATTAGTTATTAGTTATTAGTTTATTAGTTAGTTAGTTTAGTTTAGTTAGTTAGTTTATTTAGTTTTTATTATTTATTAGTTATTATTATTATTTTTAGCTTTATTCATTATTATTAGCTATTAGTTAGTTATTAGTTACTAGTTTTAGTTATTTATTATTTATTTTTATTAGTTTTTATTAGTTATTATTTATTTTATTTGGTTTTATTATTTATTATTATTAGGTTTATTAGTTAGTTAGTTTTTAGTTTAGTTATTAGGTTTAGTTTTTTTGTTAGTTAGTTTTTTTTTGTTATTAAGTTTTTTATTATTTAGTTATGTTTTTTTATTAGTTATTTAGTTTTATTATTTATTATTAGTTTTCTTATTAAGTTTAGTTATTATTTTTATTTTTATTTTGTTATTATTAGTTTTATTATTAGTTTTTATTAGTTTTTAGTTTAGTTAGTTAGTTTTTGTTTAGTTATTAGTTTATTAGTTTTATTAGTTTTTTAGTTTATTATTATTAATTATTATTAGTTTTAGTTTATAAGTTATTATTTGATAGGTTACTAGTTTATTATTAGTTTTTATTATTAGTTAGTTATTATTATTATTAGTTAGGCTATTTTATTATTTATTTATTTTAGTTTTGTTATTTAGTTATTAGATTTAGCTATTTATTATTAATTATTTATTTAGTTATTTAGTTATTTATTAGTTTTATTATTTAGTTTATAATTTTAGTTTAGTATTTCAGTATTACTTTTAGTTTATTAGTTTAGTTTATTATTTTTTAATTATTAATTTTAGTTATTAATTTAATTAGTTTTATTATATTATTAGTAGTTAGTTATTTTTATTTTATTATAGTTATTTAGTTTTATTATTTATTAGTTAGTTTTATTTTATCTAATTTAGTTATTAGTTTTTTTGTTTATTATTAGGATAGTTTTTTTTAGTTAATAATTATTGGTTTAGATATTAGTTTAGTTATTATTATTAGTTTAGTTATTTAGTTATTATTTTAGTTTTATTTAGTTTTAGTTATTTGTTTTTAAGGTTTTATTTGTTTAGTTATTAGTTATTAGTTAATTAGTTTAATTATTTTTTTTATTTTAATTATTATTTCAGTTATTAGTTATTATTAGTTTTAGTTTATTAGTTATTAGTTTTTTGGTTATTAGTTTTAGTTATTAGTTAGGTTATTAGTTAGTTATTATTTAGTTATTATTTGTTTTATTTAGTTATTTATTTTTAGTTAGTTAGTTATTAGTTATTCTTATTAGTTTATTATTAGTTATTATTTAGTTATTATTATTTGTTAGTTTTTTATTAGTTATTAGGTATTACTTTAGTTATTTTTTAGTTATTATTATTTATTAGTTTTTGTTATTAGTTATTAGTTTAGTTATTTAGTTAGTTTTATTATTAGGTTTATTTTTTAATTATTAGTTTTATTAGTTTAGTTATTTAGTTTAGTTATTTATTTTTAGTTTAGTTAGTTATTTAGTTTCGTTATGAGTTTAGTTAGTTTATTAGTTAGTTTTGTTATTAGTTTTCATTATTATTAATTATTTATTAGTTAGTTTTTATTATTTTTATTATTCATTGATTTATTTATTAGTTTATTATTATTAGGTTTATTAGTTATTACTTAGTTTGTTATTATTAGTTAGTTATTAGCTTATTATTAGTTTGTTATTAGTTTATTATTGGTTTATTAGTTTAGTTATTAGATATTGGTTATTGGTTTTTATTTAGTTATTAGTTATTAGTTATTATTAGGTTTAGTTGTTAGCTAGTTTTAGTTAGTTTTATTATAATTATTAGTTATTAGTTTTATTTGTTAGTTGGTATTAGTTATTAGTTAGTTTTTGGTTTATTATGTTTTTTTATTAGTTATTAGTTTTATTATTAGTTATTAGTTAGTTTAGTTAGTTATTTTTTAGTTTATTAGTTATTAGTTATTTTTATTATTAGTTATTATTATTCAATTTATTAGTTTACTTTATTATTATTAGTTAGTTACTTAATAGTTTATTAGTTTAGTTATTTGTTTAGTAGTTTTTATTAGTTATTAGTTTTAGTTATTAGTTATTAGTTTAGTTAGTTTTATTGGTTATTATTTATTATATTTATTAGTTAGTTTAGTTATTAGTTTAGTTTATTATTATTAGTTTTTATTGGTTTGTTATTTTTGGGTTTGTTAGTTATTAGTTTTT